>QJPP01003120.1:0-305984 GCA_003996215.1 Jaltomata sinuosa | reverse complement strand
ATTTTCTCTTCTTCATTTAAAAGTGCATTAAAGTATCCCCTTATTAGCCATGGAAAATTAAAGGTTCCCATGCTATATATGTTACTCCATAGATGGAGCCTTTCATCTTATGTACACTTTGCATACACCATAGTGATGAGAATTTGTCTCTGATTTTCTGCCATTACAACCTTAATAGTGACTTGTTGGGTTGTATCACTTACAATTTCAACTTCTGCATCATCTCTTATCAAGAACCAGATCTTACCATTGATATTAGCCCTTGCACTATGCATATTTAACCTTCTTCTATATCTTTGTATTTGGCACTCTTGTTGAAAAGGCTCTATAAGAGCAACTAAAAAGAACTTGTGATGCCTATTAAGCATTTGGAGTCTATTAAAAGCCTGTTGAGAATTAACAGACCTAATATTTCAAAAAAAATTGCTTTCAACATCATTATAAGGCTTTATTAGGACCCACCCCTCTTTTTGGAACTACCCTTTTTGGTATCTGAGTGTCTGTATTGGCTTGTTTCTTCCCCTTTCTACTCCTTTTTTTTTTTAGCTTTAGGAGATAAGTCTGCTTGTCTACTAATATGCTCCATCACATTATCCTCATCACCTTCAAAATATTTATTATTAATAATATTTGATATTGTTAATGTTGCAGGAATCTCATCCACCTGGTGTGTGACTATTTCATGCAAAGTCCTGGTTGGACTCTTCTGATTTGTGGATGGTTCCAGTTTCTCTTGTCCAGTGTTTATTATTGTTGCAGGGTCCTATGTCTTAGCCACTGCTAAAAGATTAATACTGATCTTAGGGTCATGACAGATAATGGCCTTGTGATACTGCTCTGCTGACATCTCTATTTCTCCTTCCTCTAGATGCAGTTCTTGCTCAAACTCCACTCTATCTCCCCATTTGGTACTGCTTTCTCCCTTTTGATGTGAATTGTTCTTATTACTACTATCATGCTTCTTTGGTGTGTGGTCAGATTTCTTTATTTTCCTTGGAGTTTTATCTCTAATATCTGTTGTCCCAAAAGCCTTCTCCACCCAATCCCTAGTGGTAATTTCCTCCTCATTGTCATCCCTAGTGGTAGTTTCCTTCTCCTTGCCATCCCTGGTGATAATTTCCTCCTCCTTGTCTTTTCCTTTGTTATCCAGAGCCTCATTGTGAACTCCCTCATTAAGAGCCTCAAAAGGATTAGCTAGTGAAAGTACACCACCTTTTGCATCTGCATCTTTATTATATATGAACCTCATATTGGTTGGATTACATCTTTCTTACCTTCCCTTATTTCTCCATCCTCTGTATTATTGATGGAGATCGTCAGATGTCTCTACTTCTTGCCTTAATTCAGGGTGAAGCACTCTACACTCATTCATCTCATGACCTTGTAACTTGCATTTCTTGCAGTAAGTTGGAACCATATCATATTTGATTTTCACTTTAATACTCCTTGTTTCCTTTGCTGCTTCATTCTCAATCTCCATCATTACATGTTGGTGCCTTTCAGCTAATAAATCCAATTGAACTTTAACTCTAGCACAACTCAATCGTGTTTTATTAATAGTGGCTACATCCAAGTGCAGGGGTTTTCCAACAGCAGATGCCAGTGAAAACAGGGATTCTTTAACAAAGAAAGTGGGAAAGAGATCTGGGAATGAGATCCAGGCTAAAGTTTGTGTGGTTTCTTCTTTCGGCTTAAATTTGGCATCATATATGAGAGGGCGCATTTGATAGGCACTACCATCCTTTGCATTGATGTAATATGCACTTTTGGACATTATGTTAATGAAATCTTCAATTAATTCAAACTTTATTAGCACATGTCTGTTTCGAATGAACCCTATTTTGCAATCTCCCTTTATACCACAATTCTTTGGTATTTGTCCTTGTAATTCTGCTAGTTCTGGCCATCCATAGGAGAATTTGCCTACAATTCCATATTGTAAATCCTCAATAAGATTCATGCGATTAACTTCTTGTTCCGTCTACTTGACTACAGGGATTCTATCTATAATATCAACTCTCTTGATGGTAATAGGAGCAATATCATCTTTCATTGAAGCTATCTTAACCTTAGTCATAGGATTAGTTATTGACGCATAATTACCAATAGAAGATGGTGGTTCTTTTGGTGGTGAGGGACTGTTTATAGATGATTTCAATCGTGGGAATGGAGTTGTTGAGTCAATTGGAGGGACCTGGCCAGCCACCGGAGATGGTTGGCCACTGGTCGAGGCCATGAACGGTGGTATTTAGGGTTTTAGGAAGAAAGGTGGTGGCGAGAGGTAATTTTGCAATGAAAATCCATGATACTTGCTTCTTTCTATACGCAAAAGTTAGATTAGTCTTTGTTTTAAGAAGTCTTGCATATTAGATGACCCAAATGTTATAAATAACCAGTTGTAAGTCCACTGAGTGTTTTCTTTGGCATTTGAGCCGTTGTTACTCAGGAATACTACTTACAGTGTTGATTCAAAAAGATCATAGTGACATCTTCAACATATCTTCTTATTACAAAATAGATCTTACGAAAACATATAGAATAATTCAAGTACTTTCATGTATAAGTTTCAAAAATGTCAGTATCACATAAAAGCAAGTTAAAAACAAGAATAATAATTCTTTCTTTAGAATAAAGAAACACGAGTTTCAACATTGTGCTTAAGAGGAATTATGTGCGATGGCTAGGCTCTCTCTTGGTGTATGTTAGCAAGCATGCACAAATAGTAACCATGAGCCATAGTAACCTAAAAGTTGACCAACCAGAAAGGCAACCTAACTCATCTTATTGACCACCGGAGGTTCATTAGCTGGTATTTGTTTAGTCATTCAGATAGTGACTGGCATTTTTTAGCTATGCATTACACACCTTACAAGCATTGTTTCTATCTACTATTATATAAGAATAATTAAGTTATTAACTTTGACTTGGAAGACAAAGAAGTGTTATAAATATGAGACTTTATAAAATGAATATTCATAAAATTTACTATTTTTTATTTGTTCCCCGCCCATGGGAAAGAGGACTCAGATCCCTTCACAGAAGGCTCAAATGGCATAGGCAACAACTACACAAGCTTTGAAAAATCATAAGGGTAAGAAAATGATCTCCAAAGCATCGGATACAAATCAATCACGTACCAAATCCAATGGAACAGTAAATTCACAACCAATTGAGGTCGGCCAATAGTTCAGAGAGAAACAAACTAAGGTGCCAACAATAAGTACCAAGTCAATCGCAGAGGACAAAGCTCAACAGCTCGCAACACAGATTCAATGGAGTAAAATTTCAAATAAATCACCTCAAGATGATGAAGATAGTACAACAAAGAGTGGAAAGAAGTCGTGGACCAATGAGGTTGTAGGAATGGAGAAATAGAAAGTCAAACCCTCTATTTGGGATAATTTTGATATTGTGAATTTCTCTAATGCATGATTCAAACTGGAGTATGTGGCTTCATCACTGGAAGGTGAGTCTCCTATAATTAATATTGAAACTGATGATTTCGCATCAGAAATTGAATATTGGAAAAATGTTATTCTATGCTATATATAGGGTGCCTACCCCCCCCCCCCCATTTGATGTGATCAAAGGGTATATACAAAGATTATGGGGGAAATATGGCATAAATAAGGTTCTAATGTTGAAGAATGGGATAATCTTAATTAGATTTGATAGTGAATTAGGGGAAAATAAAGTGATACAAGGGGAATCCATCACTTTGACGATAAATCATTCATTGTTAAAGCTTGGAACCCTAATATGGAATTTACCAGAGAAGAACTCTATTTGGTGCAAATTTGGGTGAAGTTTCCAAGCCTTCACTTTAAGTATTGGAGTCCAAAGGGTCTCAGCAAAATTGGCAGCCTAGTGGGGAAAACTCTCATGGTGAATAGGAACACAGAGATGCAAACTGGCCTGAACTTTGCCAGACTGTTGGTAGAAGTGAATATGGGAGCTACACTCTCTGAAGTAATGCTCTTCAAGAATGAGAGGGGCACAACAGTGGAACAAAAGGTAATGTACAACTGGAAATCTACTTTGTGTAGGTTCTACACAAAATATAGGCACACAAAGGACATTTGCAGGAAGAAGAATCCACCTAAGCCAGTTCCTCAGGAGTAGAGACAAGCTCCTGCACAAGCTAGACAACAAACTGTACAACCTGGTGGCAGTGTTCCTAAGAGTTAGATAGAAATCAGCAAAGAGTTATAAGGACACATAATCAAGGTAGACACGAAGCACAACCTCAGGTGCAAAAGGAGGTTAGAACTAATCAAGGGTGGTCACTCCTGCAAAGACAAAAGGAGCAAGTCAGAATCAGAATCACCAAGTAGAGAGAACAAATGCATTTCAGGTACTATATTCCCCAAGACCTTGCAACTTAAGCCACAGTGTTGGAATATGGGAGGCCAAATCATTCCCAATGTTGGGGATAGTGAATATCCTTGCTTGGAAAAATAGCTAAGAAATAGCTAAGAAATTTTTTAATGGTTGGAACCACATTACTAATCTTGATGCTCACTATATTGGCTGGATATGGATCACATGGGGATCAGACTTCTATACACTAGTTCTTGTGAAAATTACTGCCCAGGTAGTGACTTGTGAAGTGTTACACATTCCATTGCAAATGAAGTTTGTGTTGTCCTTTGTGTATGGATTTAATACAACAGAGGAGAAGATGGGCCTATGTAAAGAATTAAGTAACTATAGCACCACATGTACACTACCCTGGATGATACTGGATGACTTTAATTCAGTTTTATCCATGGATGACAAATTGAGAGGCAACTCGGTGACATAGGCTGAGGTAGCAGATTTCCACAAATGCATTGAAGATTGTGGTATGGTTGAATTACCTCATCAAGGGAACACACATGGAATGACAGAAATGGTGAGCAAAGGATCTATTCCAAAATAGATTGGGCTTTCATCAATGTAGATTGGTTAGACAATATGTCTAGCTATCAGCTAAGTTTTTCTTTAGATTGGGCTTTCATCAATGGAGATTGTTTAGACAATATGTCTAGCTGTCATGCCAGGTTTTTGCCAGAAGGCATTAGTGAACATTGTCCCTTGAAGGTTAGTTTGACAGAAGAGATACCCATAACAAAAAGAAAGCATTCAAATACTGCAATACTTAGGATCAACATCCACAATTTCTAGATTTTGTGAAGCAATGTTGGGAGATATATCTCATGTTGCAGGATGTTTCAAATTCTGAAGAAAGTAAAGTTGTTGAAAAAAGGGGTTAAAAGGACAAAATGCTCAGTATTTCAGTAATATTAAAGTAGAGGCTAAAGAGGATAGGGAGGCACTAATCCAAGTTCAAAATACACTGCAAACAGACCTTATGAACCAAGTGCTACAAAGAAGGAAGCAAGAGTTGAATCAAAAATTCAGACTATCTTCATACATAGCTGTTATGACCTGATTTCTCAGGTTGTGATGGCACATACTATAACTCACCAATAGGTAAGCCATATCCTTTGTCACGCTCCGAGACTACCTTCTTGACGTAACACGAGACCTGGGACCACAAGTGCCCCAAGCTAACCCTTGGTCATAGCATAACTCAGGTATATCAAATAAGTATAGAAGAACCATAATAAAAACTAGACAACTCAATCCATAAGAAAAAAACAAGATGAACATGATTCGAATAAGACCTGAATATTATCTATGTCTGAAGAGCCTCTACACATGACATAAGGAGTTGCTAGTACAAGACCCTATCTTGCTTGCACGACTTCCTCTTTGCTTAAAAAAAAGGGGGCAAGTCAAGTAAGTAAGCAGTGATCTGAACCACTTTGTCTAACTCAAGGTACGGAAGTAAATAACTAAACTAGCTAGAATCATAACTATCCCTTGAACAATAAGGACTCACCAACACTGACTGGAAATAGCCTGTGGTATCTAGCCACGTACCTGGGGGAGAGAACTTGAATCTGCATCATCAAGAGGATGCAGCACAAAATATGTGTCAGTACTATAAGATGTACCGAGTATGTGGGATATACATGATTATGATAAAAATATACTTAAAATATGCTTAAGATGAACTCGTTCATAAAAAGAGATAACGTAAGAAATTATCAAGATATAAGGCATAAAACATGAAGTAAAATCAAGGTTCAAAGTAAAGTATCTTATAACTTCATAGCTGGAAAATAATCATGTGGGAGTTTCTCTTAACGACCATAAACCATGCTGAGCTACATGGAGTCCAGTGTCATGCACCCACACTAAAAAAGGTTGTCCTAACCAGCCAAGGTTAGAACCATGTCATAAGAATCCTTTCATAAGCCACGGAGGGTAACCTACGGTGGCAACGTAGTTTTGGACTTGGGTTATCTAGAACCCTCATCGCTCGGTGCTAAATACTACTCCAAAAACATATAACATGAGGCTCACATACATGTGACATATCTAGATATCAAAGCTTATTCATAAACATGTTCATAACCCGGATCTTCATACTACTCACGAACCTTTGTTTAGAAAATGATTCATGAGCATTGATGGCACATCGGGTGTCATGTCTTGCATAATAATTCATAACTTGAAAACTTGCATGACTCTAGTTCAATTTCATTATAACATATATTTTCATAGAACATAGGAACTAGTCATGCACTTGCTTGAAAATCCATGAGAAACATGCTATCAAACACCCAATTTACTTGAATCAATTCATGCATATAGGATTTGCGATAATTAGCCTTCAATTTATGAAATAGGAGTTCATATGTAAAACCCATGCAAAATAATGCAATTTAATAGTAATTCATAATAAAATCATGAGAAGGCAATTCATAGCAAAACCCATAAAAATTAGATAAGAACCCTAATTTACAAGTTCATGGAATCAAAAATAGAAATTAGGAGTTTTGGGCACAAGGATGACAGAAACCCATTGTTGAATACTCACATGCCTTGATTGAAGCTAACCCACTTGAAATTGAAAAGAAAAGGAGGCTTGAACTTGGAGCTTGAAGGAGTTCTTTTCCTAATTTGGTAGATGAATGAGGGATAATGAAAGACTTAGGCTAAATGGGGGTAGAAACCCTTCTAGAAATAGTCAAAACGACATCATTTAGGAGTTAAAAGGGTGCATAATGACTAAAATACCCCTGAAACATAATTAGGAAAAAGCTAGAAAAAGTTTGGCTTCAGAGACCACGGGTCAGTCTATGGACCGTCGTCCTGAATGACAATCCATCAACCGATTCGTGGTTCCAAAAGCTACTTTCGGGAGTCCACTGGAAATTCATTCTACGAGTCATACTACGGTCCATGATTCAGAATGACAGACCGTCCTGTTGACTCGTGGCTTGACTTAGGAAACTAGGAATCCTCTGATTCTCAGGAACTACGGATAGAAGGACGACCCATGGTTCAAGATGACGAGTCGTCAACCAACTAGTCTTGTCCAGGACCCTTTTTAGGGTCCTCTAAAACTAGGAACTACGAGTCCATAGCACGGGCCGTGGTTCCAAACCATGAACCATCGAATGACTCATAGACAGAGGGAAGGACACTTCCAACAAGAAGACCACGGGTCAGTCTACAGACCATTATCCTGAATGACAACTCGTCAACTGATCTGTGCTCTCTGGAAATTTTACAGTTTTTTAGAAATTTCAAGTTTAAAAGCTGAATCAAATTCGGGGGGTGTTACAATATCTCCCCTTTTGGATCGTTCGTCCTCGAATAAAGACTAAGCAAGTAAACTTAAAGAGAAAAATAGCCCAACCAACAACAAAACATGGAAAACCAAGGAATAAACATGAAAACTAAACTTTTCAACTTAAAACATGATTGAATCAACTTCGAAAACATGAATGCATGCTAGGATCATGAGAGAAACTGATGGGATAGGATCAGAGGAACATACTAAGGAGGAAACTATTACCTCAAGCTGAAGCGGAATTGGAAGGGAAGAGATGAGGGTACTTGGCCTTCATGGCTGATTCTGCTTCCCAAGTAGCTCCCTCAACAAGCTAATTTCTCCATAGGACTTTTACCGAAGCGACTTCTTTGTTTCTCAACCTTCGAATCTAATGATCAAGAATCTCCATGGGAATTTCCTCGTAAGTAAGGCTATCCTTCACATTCACATCTTCCAAAGGAACAATTAAGGTTGGATCACCAACACACTTCTTTAACAAGGAAACATGGAAAACCGAATGAACCGCTTCTAATTTTGTTAACAAATCCAACTCATAAGCAACGCTACCAACTCTCCTCAGAATCTGATAAGGACCCACAAAATGGGTAATAAGCTTCCCTTTCTTGCCAAATCTCATCATACCCTTCATGGGTGACACTTTCAGAAAAAACCAATCATCAACTTCAAATTCCAACTCCCTTCTTCTCACATCTGCATATGATTTTTTTGTCAACTCTGGGCGGTCTTCAACCTCTCTCTAATAAGCTAAACCTTCTCTATAGTCTCATGAACCAAATCTGGATCAATCAAAGCTGCCTCACCTATCTCAAACCAACCTATAGGAGACCTACACCTCTGACCATAAAGGGCCTCATAAGGAGCCATCTGGATGCTAGAGTTAAAATGTTGTTGTAGGCAAACTCAATAAGAGGTAAGTGATCATCTCAATTACCTTTGAAATCAATCACACAGGCTCTCAACATATCCTCCAAAGTTTTAATAGTACGCTCTACCTGGCCATCCTTCTATGGGTGAAAAGTTGTGTTAAGCTTCACCTGAGTACCAAGACCTCTCTGAAACGATCTCCAGAACTGGGATGTAAACTGAGGACCCCTATCTGAAAAAATAGACAAAGGACGCCGTGCAATCTGACTATCTCCCGAAGGTAGAGTCGGGCATAATCATCTGCGAAATTAGTAGTCTTAACGACTAAGAAGTGGGATAACTTAGCCATCCGGTCAACAATCACCCAAATGGAATCATCTTGCCTTCGAGTACGAGGCAACCCAGTAATGAAGTCCATATTAATCGCTTCCCACTTCCAAGTGGGAAGGTCAATATCATGAGTCATGCCAGCCGATTGTTGATGCTCTACCTTCACTTGCTGACAGTTGGGACACTTAGCCACAAAACTGGCTATGCCCCACTTCTTACCATTCCACCAATAGACTTTCCATAGACCACGGTACATCTTGGTGGCACCAAGGTGAATAGAATACCTAAAACTGTGAGCCTCCATCAAAATCTGTTGTCTTAACCCATCTACATCTGGCACACATAATCGACTCTGATAACAAAGCACACCGTCACCCCCTTGGGAGAAAAACTCAACCCTTTGCTGATGGAATACACTCTTTAGCTGAAAAAAAATAGCATCACTGTCTTGCTTTGCCATCACTTCAGCTACCAAGGATGATTCCGAACCATTCTAGAACAATAACACCACCTTCTGTCGAGTCCATAAGGCAAACTCCCAACCGAGCAAGCCTATGAACCTCCTTAACCAATTCCTTCTTCCCATCTTCGACCAAAGACACACTACCCATAAATACTCTCGTAAGTGCATCACCACAATATTGGCCTTACCCGGATGGTAAAGCATACTCATCTCATAGTCCTTAAGAAGCTCAAGCCATCTCCTTTGACGAAGATTCAATTCCTTCTGAGTGAACACATACTGAAGACTTTTATGATCGGTGAATACATCCACGTGAACACCATACAAGTAGTGTCTCTAAATCTTCAAGGCAAAGACCACGGCTGCTAACTCAAGATCATAAATAGGGTAGTTCTTCTCATGAGTCTTAAGTTGTCTCGAAGCATAAGCAATCACTTTATCATGCTACATCAATACACAACCCAAACCAATCCTAGAAGAATCACAATACACAACAAAGTCATCTAGGCACTCGGGCAGAGCCAACACTGGAGCTTTGGTCAATCTAGTCTTTAATTCCTGGAAGTTCTTCTCGCATAGATCGGACCACTTAAATTTACCTTCTTCTGAGTCAACCAAGTCAATGGGGCAACAATGAAAGAAAATCCTTCCACAAATCTCTTGAAGTAACCAGCCAAACCCAAAAAGCTCCTAATATCATACGGGGAACTGGGTCTAGACGAGTTCTTTACTGCCTCAATCTTTTGAGAATCAACTCGAATACCATCTCTAGTCACAATATGACCCAGAAAATCAACAGACTGCATCCAAAACTCACATTTGCTAAACCTAGCAAACAACTGCTGATCCTGGAGAGTTTACAAAACAACTCTCAAATGGCTCGCATACTCCTCCTCTCTCCGAGAGTAGATAAGAATATCATCAATGAAGACAATCACAAATATATCCAGATATTGTTTGAACACATGGTTCATCAAATCCATAAAGCTGCAGGAGGATTCATTAGACCAAATGACATAACCACAAATTCATAATGATCATACCGAGTCCTGAAGGCTATCTTCAGAATATCTCACTCTTGAACACGAAGCTAATGATAAACGGACCTAAGGTCGATCTTGGAGAATAAGCTAGCACCCTAAAGCTGATTGAACAGTCATCAATCCTAGGAATGGGATATTTATTCTTGATTGTGACCTTATTCAACTGACGGTAGTCAATACACATCTTGTGACCTTATTTAACTGATGGTAGTCAATACACATCCCGAGGGAACCATCTTTCTTTTGCACAAACAAAACTGGGGCACCTCATGGAGAAATGCTAGGCCTGATGAAACCCTTATCAAGAAGATCCTTTAACTGATCTTTTAACTCTTTAAGTTTCGCGGGAGCCATTCATAGGGAGGAATAGAAATAGGATTTGTATCTGGAAGAAGATCTATTCCAAAGTCGATCTCCCGCTCGGGAGGGACTCCGAGAAAATCTTTGGGAAACACTTCAGGGAACACACTCACAATAGAAACAGACTGAAGAGATGGGGTTTTGGACTCTGTGTCCATAACCCGAACTATATGATAAACATACCCCTTTGAAATCATTTTCCTAGTCTTAAGGTAAGATATGAAATGACCTTTCGAGGATGGAGGACTACCTTGCCACTCTAAGACAGGTTCATTTGGAAACTTTAAATTGACAACCCGAGTATGACAATCAACCAAAGCATAACAAGCATACAACCAATCCATACTAAGAATAACAACAAAATCAGTCATCTCCAACTCTACCAAATCCGCTAAGGTGACTCTATGAAGGACTGAGATAATGCAATGTCGATAGATTCTTTTGGCTAGGACTGACTCACCAACAGGAGTAGAAACACAAAAGGGTTCTAAAAGCAATTCCGGACAAATTTTGAATTTGTATGCTACATAAGGGTCACAAAAGATAGGAATGCATCGGGGTCCAACAAAGCATACACATCAAGAGAGAAGACTTTCAACATACTAGTGACAACGTCCAGGGAACTCTCCTGGTCCTGATGAGAGGACATAGCATAAAGGCGGTTCTGGCGCTGACCACCAAAACTAGAAGTTGTGCCCTGCTGGGCTGGTCAACCTCCTGGGGCTGCTAGAGCAGACTGAGCCCTACTACCTCCCTGCCGCTTCTTAGACGAAAGGCAATCTCTAATCATGTGTCCAACCTCTCCACACCCAAAGCATAAACCCGTGCCCAAATGACACTCTCCCGGGTGGTTCTTCCCACACTTGCTGCAAATAGGGTAGGAAGATCCCTTAGCAACACTTTCCTGAGATTGCGAATAGGAACCAGATTCTCTAACAGCCTGATCATGATGAGGCCTCGAGGCCTGAGTAGGAGCATTAGCAGAAGAATGAATGGGTCCTGATGACTTCTTCTGAAATGAGGAACGATGTCCGCCACTGTACATCTGATGGCAAAATCCTGAACCCTCAGACCTAGCTCTCTTGTACTCCCTAGCCATCTCTCTAAGCTTATCTCCCTTGATCTAGTGAGCATGAGTCATGAGTATGCAAATGTTCATATCACTCAACAACATAGCGGACCTACACTCCTTCTTTACCATATTTGAAACCCCATAGATAAACTTACTCATCTGATCATGCGGGTCTACTACCATGGATGGGGCATACCTGATAGTTGAGTGAACTTCAAACTGTACTCCTGGACTGACATCGATCGCTACCTCAAGTTTACAAATTCCTCCTCCTTAGCTTGCCTCAACTCTCAGGGAAAGAACCGATCAAGGAAAGCCCTCTCAAAACACTCCCAAGTCATAGGGACCACGTCCTTACCTCTAGCTTTCTTTTATTGCGTGAACCAGATATGAGCTATATCCTTGAGTTGATAGGATACCAACTCGACACTATCAGAACCATCCACTTGCATCACATCAAAGACTTTCTTCACTTTATCAATAAAGTTTAGTGGATCTTCATTCACTTTCGAACCCTAGAACTCTAGTGGGTTCATACGGATAAAGTCACGAACTCGGGCCGCTACCCCACCTTGAGCGTGGATGGGGATAGGAGTTGGCTGGTTGGACTGAGCGGCCAAGGTCTGGGCTAGCATATGGATTGCATTCATGAACTCCTCATTCATGACCTCGGGGGCCAGAACTAGAGGAACAATATTTCGAGCGGCTTGGTGAGGCATAGCACGTCGAGGTAATCTGAAACGTATAAGGAAAGGATTAGAGGGATATTAGGGTCAAACTCTATCGCACGATATGATCATGAAAGAAGTGAAGTTTTTCTAAGACATCTCATAGCTTCCCTCTCATAAGCGTGGCGCGCTTCACACCCATGAAAAAGACTCTACTCGATGCGGCTTTCAGACGTCCTAGGACTCTTGAACCTGAGGCTTTGATACCAAGTTTGTCACGCCCCGAGACTACCTCCTTGACGTAACACGGGACCTAGGACCATAAGTGCCCCAAACTAACCCTTGGTCATAGCATAACTCAGGTATATCAAATAAGCATAGCGGAAGAAATAATAAAAACTAGATAACTCAATCCATAAGAAAAAATCAAGATGAACATGATTCGAATAAGACCCGAATACTGTCTATGTCTAAAGATCCTCTACACATGACATAAGGAGTTACTAGGATAAGACCCTAGCTAACTCAAGATACGAAAGTAAATAACCAAACTAGCTAGAATCATAACTAGCCCTCGAACAATGAGGACTCCCCAATACTGACTGGAAATGGCCTGCAGTCTCTATCCACCTGCTTGGGGGAGAGAAACTGAATACGCATCATCAAAAGGATGCAGCACAAAATATGCGTCAGTACTATAGGATGTACCGAGTATGTGGGATATGCATGATCATGATAAAAACATACTTAAAATATGCTTAAGATGAACTCGTTCATAAAAAGAGATAACGTAAGAAATTATCAAGATATAAGACATAAAGCATGAAGTAAACTCAAGGTTCAAAGTAAAGTATCTTATAACTTCATAGTTGGAAAATAATCATGTGGGAGTTTCTCTTAACCAACATAAACCATGCTGAGCTACATAGAGTCTAGCGTCATACACCCACACTGAAAAAGGTTGTCCTAACCAGCCAAGGTTAGAACCATGTCATAAGGATCCTTCATAAGCCACGGAGGGCAACCTACGGTGGCAATGTAGTTTTGGACTTCGGTTATCTAAAACCCTCATCGCTCAGTGCTAAATACTACTCCCAAAACATATAACATGAGGCTCACATACATGTGACATATCTAGATGTCGAAGCTTGTTCATAAACATATTCATAAACCGGATCTTCATACTACTCACGAACCTTGGTTTAGAAAATGATTCATGAGCATTGATGGTACATCGGGTGTCATGTCTTGCATATTAATTCATAACTTGAAAACTTGCATGACTCTAGTTCAATTTCATAGTAACACATATTTTCATAGAACATAGGAACTTGGCATGCACTTGCTTGAAAATTCATGAGAAACATGCTATCAAACATCCAATTTACTTGAATCAATTCATGCATGTAGGATTTTTCATAATTAGCCTTCAATTTATGATAGGAGTTCATATGTAAAACTCATGCAAAATCATGAAATTTAATAGTAATTCATAATAAAATCATGAGAAGGCAATTCATAACAAAACCCATAAGAATTGGGTAAGAACCCTAATTTACAAGTTCATGAAATCAAAAATAGAAATTAGGGGTTTTGGGCACAAGGGTGAAAGAAACCCATTGTTGAATACCCACATACCTTGATTGAAGCTAACCCACTTGAAATTGAAAAGAAAAGGAGGCTTGAACTTGGAGCTTGAGACTTGGAGCTTGAAGGAGTTCTCTTCCCAATTTGGTAGATGAATGAGGTATAATGAAAGACTTAGGTTAATTGGGGGTAGAAACCCTTCTAGAAATAGTCAAAACGACATCATTTAGGAGTTAAAAGGGTAGGTAATGACTAAAATACCCCAGAAACATAATTAGGAAAGAGCCGAAAATAGTTTGGCTTCAGAGACCACGGGTCAGTCTACGGACCATCGTCCTGAATGACGATCCATCAACCGATCCGTGGTTCCAAAAGTTACTTCCGGGGGTCTACTGGAAATTCATTCCACTAGTCACACTACGGTCCGTGATTCAGAACGACGGACCATCCTGTTGACTCATGGTTTGACTTAGAAAACTGGGGATCCTCTGATTCTCAAGAACTACGGATAGAAGGATGACTCGTGGTTCAAGATGACGGGTCATCAACCAACTCGTCTTGTCTAGGACCCTTTATGAGGTCCTCTAAAACTAGGAACTACGAGTCCATAGGATGGGCCGTGGTTCCAAACCACGAACCATCGAATAACTCATAGACTGAGGGAAGGACACTGCCAATAAGCAGACCACGGGTCAGTTTACGGACTGTCATCCTGAATGATGTCCCGTCATTTGATCCGTGGTCCCTGGGAATTTTACAGTTTTTCAGAAATTTCAAGTTTAAAAGCTGAATTGAATTCCGGGTATTACACCCTTAGCCCAGAACAACAAAGAATGGGCTAATAGGAGAATGAGCTAAAAGTGGAAGAACAATACTTAAATATCAAGAACAAGTAGAAGAAAAGCATATCTAAATAGAGAGGAAAGAGAACAAAGATATACAAAAACTCCCCAAAGACCTGGTACTAGTCAGTACAAGAGATGCTACAACATACAGAGGTCTAGATAAGTAAAATATATATACAGAACCATCTCCAAAGTGCAAAATAAGATTAGTCCAAAATAGAAGGAGAAGGATCAACTTCGATCGTCAAAAGCTCACCATAAATCTTTGGTCGACAACTCCGCACGTGAACAGCGTCAATGGCGATAACTCGCACTAAGATGTGTATCAGGAAAAAGATGCAGAAGTGTAGTATGAGTACCAAAACCACACGTAACCCAAAAAGCATCATAGGCCGACTGATCTAGATAAGATACAAGTATAATAGAAGGCAAATAAAAACTAAAAGGCAAGAAATGAAGAGTCAGAAATAGGTTAACAGGTCATAACCTAAATAATTGTGGAAAGTATAAGTAAATAACTCAGAAAGTGCAAGTAGCAATCTAGCTAACTAACTCGGGAAATAGGAAGTAGTAATCTAATTATAACCTAACCGGATCCCTATAAGCTCGGAAAGTGCAACCAAATAGGAAATAAACCTAACCGGGACCCCATAAGCCCGGAAGGTACAATAAACACAAAATACTAACTAGCAACCAAACCTGATGGGGAAATGAATGCGGAAAGTGCCATGATATGCCATATGAGATAGATGTGGTGCAAGATGTGGCAAATGCTGAAAGTAAAACAACCCTAAAATAGATTCACAGGCTGCCACATAGGCTCCCCAGATCATCTCGCAGGCCACACGTAAGGCTAAACTACGTATGCAAAAGTAAAATCCAGATATGTGCTCCTTGAGCATGCAATCATAAAGACCAGTAAAACCACTCGGAACACGTGTCTCCTCGGGCATGCAAGTTTAAATAGTCAGTAAAACTGCCTAAAACACGGGTCTCCTCAGGCATGCAAGTTTATTTAAAAGTCAAAATCAATAGTAAAGTAGAACAAATCCTTTAGAAATCTGAAAATACACAACAAGGGTGAAAAGCCTCTTTTTAAAGCCAAAAACCAATATATATCTTCCAACTCATGTCATGAACCATGTATGTGAATGTGGGAATGCTTAAATGTCAGCCTAGAAATTAAATAAATACGAGTAAATACACCAAACAGGGTAACCATCTTCCATGTCAATATGATACTAACCTGGAATCCATCGGTCCTAGTCCAAGGCTTCGGCCCACCATCTCATAACATGAGAAAAACATTAATAACGCGATAAAAACAAGAGCTAAAGGAGGAGAACTACTCTGCCGTAAAATATTACTCTAACCTATACTGAGGATATCAAATCTAGAGCAAGTACTTACGAAACCGCTACATATAAGTTTCCAAGGAACCCCACCTATGGCAAGCAACTAACCAAACTAAGCTAAGGCATGTGACTAATCAAAATAAAGCTAAAGACAAATATTACTAACATGAAATTTATCCAATCCAGCACCGCTGCCTTGGGCCCACAAATATGCAATATAAAATGACAAGATAAAAACGAGGAAGAAGTGATAAATATAACTATAAAACAATGAAAACTGCCTACTCTACCACGAGATTCTCCCCTAATCCTATACTAAGGTGCTCTAATCTAATCACCCCAAGCTACAAGCAACCCAACCTAAGCTAAGGCATTCAACTTTAAACCCAAGGATACTATAAAAACTGCACCAAGTCCTAAAGGAGGAGCTACAACCAAAGCTAAGGATTTCCAAGCGATATCCTACTCTAAGGCCTCTAAACAACTATAAGGATCAAAATACCTAGTTAGAGCGTATATAAACTACAAAATCCCACCGACCATAGAAAATTATCGTACACATATATTAAACAAGCAAATTCTAAAAGTAAGTAAGTCAAAACCTACCTGAAAGCCAAACACACGCTTACGACCTACTAACCTGAAGATTTTCTCCTACGAGAAGCCTTCCACTACTACCAAGCTATCAAGATAGTAATTTACACATTAAAACATGAAGAATGATACCCATAATTCTACTTCAGAATTCAGGCCAAAAATCAGGTCAAAATCATCTGTGGGGCCTGCTTTCGAATAGAAAAATAAAATTCACAACAATGTCCCACATGGGACAAGGGTCATATGCTTAAAATTTAAGCACGATTCGTTAATAAATTAAAGGTCAAAATAGCCCCAAAGACCAAGTACAGATCAAGAATTAAGAAGGGAATTAATCAGAACTGGAGCCGGACACTTACGAATTAAGGACGGAAATTTGATCACGGACGAGAACTCAACGACCCTAAGCTTTAGTTTATGATCCCACAGAAATTTGTGAGCTCTAAGCTCTCAACAATGGTGGATTTTCAGAGAGAAATGAACTAAAAATGAAGAGAAATAATTATATACTGCCAGGAGTCTTTCATCAGAATGCGATGGTCCCATCACAAACACAAAGAAGGGACACGACCCGAGTCCACCGGCTTTATCATCGTGAACACGATGGGAACCCTCGCGAATGTGATGGTAAAAAATTCAGACCATCATGAACGTGATAGTCCCATTGTGATCACAAAGAACAAATGAAAGTTGCACCAACAGCTGAAAACCAGCAAATATCTCCAAGTTCAAAACACTCAGAGGGACCCTCAGGATTCATTCGGAATCCCCTGAATACAAATCAAATATGATACCTAACTGGAAATAACATTCTAGACTTAACAGAATCATCTAAATGACCAACGGATATCGTCTTGATGAAATACTAACCAAAGTTAACATTTATCAAAGGGAGGTATATGTTACACATTGTGTTGATTTGCCATGATATTCTGAGACATTACAATAAGAAAACTTCTCCTAGATGTCTCATGAAAATTGATCCTAAAAAGGCATGTGATATGGTTAATTGGGAGTTCTTAGCGGAAGTGCTACTTGAGTTTCAATTTCCTATACAAAGTTCATGCAACTGATTATGACTTGTATCTCATTACCTAACTTTTCTATGAATGTGAATAGGGATAAACATGGGTATTTTGCAAGAAAGAGAGGTCGTAGACAAGGGGATTCTATCTCACTATTACTTTTGTCCTAGTAATTGATACGCCCAAATTACACCTATTTTATGAAGTATAAAGCGATCGTTGTCAAATATAGAACCCAATTAAGGTTAGGGTCGATCCTATGAGAAATATGGAAGAAATACGACAATAGTAAATATTTAATCGGTCATCTTTATTTTAAAAGGAGGGATTTTTGTATCAAAAGTAAGGATAGAAATTACTAGTAATTTAATATTTAACTGTGTTCAAAGAATTAAAGGTAACTAGGACTGTGTTCACCATGATTTCATAACTTAGAAGGTATACGCAATTAATGACCTATTCTGGTGCTTAACATGCAAGATCGGTAAGTTAAGTTCAACTAAATGGTTGGTCCCCTAGATAAAAGAATTTAACCACGCAACTTGGTCCATCTATGAGTGTATGCTTTACTAACCCTTACCTTTGATTCCAAATTAGCTATTCCCGGACAAGGTCAAGCTATTAAATGAGGGTTGATAGCCTCAAATCTCCATTGTACATCCCTTATCTCATTCGTTACCCCCTTGGTCCGGCAAGTAAGAATAAGGTGAGTTCTAATATTGTGCACGTTAAAAAGCAATCAAAGTGAAGGGAAGAACAATGCATGCATAAACACCTTCCTAGAATCATTAACTGTTTAACCTACGTTTGTTAATTCATCATGGTTCTCACAACCCTAATTATGATATATAGCTACTCATGTTTGCAAGAATCGTAGAATAATACATAATAAGAGACTTACTTGTATTAACCCTGAAAATTACTTCCAAGTAGCAAAATATATAATTCAAGAACACAAATTTAAACTATATTAAAAGTGTGAAGCACCTTATAATGTGAGTTGAACTTTTTGCCCTTCATTAAAAGTCTTTCCTTTAGACAAAATTATCTTTTCACTTTTTTTCTTTCAATTATTATACCATTATATTTATAATATAAAATATTAATTATAATAAATATATAAAAAAATAAGTTGAGAGGAATTCCTCAATGTACACGTGACTTTTCCTAAAATAAAAAAATCGACTAAATACATATGAATATATGTATGGAAAACCCTACACTCCTCATCATAAGATTTGTCGCTTTCTTTCTCTTTTTTTTGTTACTTTTGTCGAATTAGAGACAACCCTATTTTCAATCTTAGATGAAATTTTTGGAATTATTTTATTTTTAATTGTGTTTAGCAGTCATAGTATTGTGTAGTAGTTTTTTTTCCATCAATTTTACTTTGATTACGTATTATTTTATTATATTTTTTATTATATTTAGCCATCATAGTATTACGTGGTAGTTTTTTTTTCCATCGATTTTAACTTGATTACGTATTATTTTATTGTAGTTTCTGCTATTGTCTCTTATTTTTTGTTATTAAAAGTTGTTTTTGTACTTAAGTTACTTTTTTTTCGAATTTCTTTGGACTGTTTTTTCTTGACCCGACGGTTTATCGAAAATAAACTCTCTACCTCTAAGGTGGGAGTAAGGTATGCGTATATTCTACCCTCCCAAAGATCGTACTTGTGAGATTACACTGATATATTATTGTTGATTGTGTTTGTTTCATCCTTTGTTCAACTAAATATTTTGTTCAGATTTGTTGCCTTCGTTTATTTAAGAAATTGAATTTAGAAGTGAGTAGAATCTTTATATATGGTTTAAGGAATTTGGTTAAAAAAATTTGAGACTTTTGAGTAAATTCATATTAATTGAGCTCCCGATGATAACTCTTAAATTTTAACAAATCAAAAAACTCAATGAGAAGATATTGGTGAAGTGAACATCAGTGCAATTTATAACATTTTTTTGTTGGATCTTTTTTTCAGTTTTCTGTTAAGATCTATCGTACAAAGCTGCTCAAATTGGATCAGTGATCATCTCATATATTTATAAATTTTACACTCTTCTTGACTCACTACCCACTTACATGATGTCATTTATCCCTTTGAATTCTAGAGTTAGAAGCAATGGTGTCAGCCATTCTAATAAGAATCATGTTTTACCTGAATAAATAAAAAAATAATGCGGAAGTGAAAATACGATGATTAAAAATAAGAATTGAATGATATGTGAAATTTGAAAATAAAATTCCCAAATTTCAAGATAAAGTGCTAAGAACCCTAATTGATCTTAGTATTCAAAATTAGTGGATTAGAACTTATTATGATACTAATGGAGTCAATTAAAGAACTTAGATCAAAAGTGATCTAGACTCCTATTTCGAAGAAATTAGAGACAATAATTAGTATGAGATAAATTACCTTCTTTAATTTACTTTTATAGAAACCAAAGATATCAAGTTAAGAATTAATCTTACCTCTTAAAGAATCATTCTTATAAGGTTGTAAGATAAATTCATAGTCACTGCACATAAAGGTGTAAAGAAGAGAAACCGCTTAAATACTATTAATAATGTCTATTGAAAATAACAAAATCCACCCCTATATATAGGAAAAACATATCCCAAATAACATGGGATTCGAATTCTACTTTTATGAAAATAATAAATACTAAATCAAACTAGGAAACTTTTAAACTAAGGAAGCATGTAAAATAATGTCAAAATTAATCCCTAATAAAATAAGGAAAAGCTGCTAAATTTGCACCAAAAAATCAGCACTTTGGGTCATGTAAATCTGCCAATTTGGCATGCAAATCAGCCCTGTTAGGCTTGATTCTTCTCATGTGTAATTCAACCATTCTTGGCTCCATGAGGCCCTCCTCTTTGGCTCCATATACGCCTATTCTCTTGGGGTCTATGTGATTGACTTGGATATGGGTCATTGATAACGCTCAAACTACACTTCTAATTAAAGAAGCGTAAGCGATCGTTGTCAAGTAAAGAACCCAAACATAGGTTGGGGTCGAATCCCACAGAGAATATGGTGAAGATTAAGACTTTAGTGAATTATGTGACTAGTTGTCAATCGTTTCCAATAACTAAAAAGGGGGGTTTTGTAATCAACGTGAACAAAAGCAACAATAATGTAAGAGAATAATCAGTAGGAGAGAATGAACTAGGGATGAGTTCACCATGGCGTTGTAACAATGTCGATTCTAGGCTTAACTGGGTTCTTTCTATATGCGTGTCACGATGTGATTGCGTCAATTGTATCGTCTACACGTCTCTCGACCAAATAAACAAATTTCCTTTTCTATTCTCTCGACCTCGAAAAGATGTGCTTTTTAGCTTTCAATCCTAACATCAAGTAGCTTAATCCAGTTACGGCATTAATCATTAGACGAGAGTTAGTAGTCTCGAATCCTTGTTGTTAATTAAGTTTTCCCGGTTTTAATCTCTTTACTCAAGCAAATTAAACCTAGGCATGTTCTAATGTTTGCAACCACTAGAAAACGTGACATAAAGTATGATTAACAACGTGACTACATGTAATTTGAACCCGTCGCTACCCGGAATCTATATCGCTACTTTAGCCATGGTTCCCACAACCCTAGTTGCGGGAGTTTTAGTTACTCATGCTCGAAGAAGAAGAGAAAATAGTTGTATTCATAATAAAGGGAAGAAAAGTCTTACAATATAATGAAACAATCAATCTCCCAATATCCAAGAACAAGAAATACCAAGAACTCACGAACGAATCAAGAACACGAGTTCAATACAAATGAACCGTGTTGTTTGATCTCAAAAATAACTAAAAACGTGTTTTAAACTAATGGGTGAATAATAATTAAAATAAACCTATCATAGGGTATTTATAGGAGTAATAGAAGCCAAATCCAAAACGGGCTAGGAATCCCCAAAACGCGGGCAGCCGCTTGAAGCTACTGCCTTAACTTGACGGCCAGGCTGACGGACCGTCAAGCCAGTGACGGACCGTCGCCTGGACCGTCACTGTTAACCAGTGGTGCCGCCTCCTTTGCTGCCTCCATGCGACGGTCTCTGTGATGGACCGTCACATGTGTGACGGACCGTCACTCAGGCCGTCACTCTTAGGCAGAATCCTCTTTTTCTCGTATTTCCGTCCGTTTCCGTGTTTGTTTCCATTTCCTACAAATACAACATAAAAACATCAAAAACAACAACGGTTGCTTGAAAACGCACGATTGTTCTTAGTAAAAAGGAGTCGAAAGTGACGTAAAATGGCGTCTTATCAGTCATGAAATATGTGTAGTACTTAGCCCATTTATCGTCACAATTCTTGTACTCTTCTTCCACGATAAACATCTTTTGGGCTCATCCGAGGACATTTCTTTCACAATAAGCATCTTGATTTTTCATTGAAGCCCGTCAATCTTAAATAAAGGTACACCATCGTAGATGCTATCATTTCCCTCTTCTTGAAAAAGATTCATCCTCGAATTTGAATATCGCAAAATCAAGAAGACATGCATTAGAAAACAATATCCATTACTCGAAATCAACAATGGTAGGAATAAAACAAGATAGTGACCATGTGTCCACTTAACCCAATTAATCCTAGCATGTAGAAATATACCCTTATAAAGCATATGGATATCATCATCCCAATAGAAAATTCTCCTACTTATATGAGCATAACAAAAATCACGTATAGATGACGTAAGGAATGATATGTGCCTCTCCAATTTAGTTCTATCAATAAAGTACTCCAACGGGCTTGACAAAGACAACATAAGCTCCCTAGAATATGCATCAAATTGAATACTTTTATGATATAACCAAGCATTCTCAATTACTCCTCTCACAGATTCTTTCTCATACACGCAAGTCACATAAACACTTAGAATTTTCAAAAAAGATTGAAGAACCTTTATACTCCAACTCATCGCAATCCTCCTCCACAAACCTCATGTTTCTTTTCAACAAGTGGAAATCCACAATCAACTACGTCATGCTCATGCTTAATTTTAAAAGGGAATGAATTACCCTTATGCTTGAACTTCATAACCTCCAGAAAGATCTTAGGTGCTTTAGGAATCCCAAGAATGTGAATAAACCAATCATACATAGCGTACTTGGTCTTATGTGACAAAGGAACAACATCACCTTGTTTTTCCTTTTGCGTGAGCGCTAGCTTCACAACTCCCTTGTTGAGCTTTTTGTCTTGAGTCTTATCTTGGATAAGTCCAAAATAATTCTCCTTACCTTTATCCTTCTCATCAAAATGCACTTGCTCAATGGGACATGAAGTGTTGACCACCTTAGGAATAATCATCCAATGATGATTTTTCAATACAAACTTTCCCATGAGCACCTACAAAAGAGTCAAAACAACTAGAAGAGGAAGTAGGAATGTTTGAGTTTGACTAAGAAATAACCTCACTCAAACTCTCTTGTTTTTCCCTCTCTACCTCAGGATCATCCCTCTCTTTTCTACTCTCATGTTCATCTCTCTTTTCTTTTCTTTGATCTCACTTTTTTATCACTTGACATCTCATTCTCTTTACACAACACAACCTCTCCTTTTTCCTCTCTTGGGATGTCAACATGCACTCTTTTACTCCTCTCATTCTTTTCTAAAAAATAAAAGGGTAGCCCGATGCACTAAAGTTTTCGTTATGCGCAGAGTACGGGGAGGGCCCGACCTCAAGGGTCTATTGTACGCAGCCTTACCTCGCATTTCTGCAAGAGGTTATTTTTAAGGCTTGAACCTGTGACCTCCTCGTCACATGAAAACAACTTTACCAGTTACTCCATGGCTTCCCTTCTCCTCTCATTCTTTTCTCTCTCAAAATTTTTCATTGCTTTTTTCACACGTTTCTGATCTTCATAAACTTGGGATGGAGTTAAAGGTGCAAGTATATATTTTCTTTTGTAGCTCAAGAGAAACTCTATTCTTTCTCTTATCATGAATTGCATTCCTATTAAATTGTCATGGACACCCAAGCATGATATGACAATCTTGCATTGGAATTATATCACAAAGAACATTATCAGAATACCTTCCATGGAGAAAGAAATCATGCATTGCTTACTCACTTTAAGCTCTCCAAAATCATTCAAACATTGCCACTTATAAGGAGTAGTGTGTTTGATGCATGTGAGTTCCAACTTCTCCACCACGTATGAGCTTACCACATTAACACCACTTTCACTATCAACAATCCTAGAGCAAATATTACTCTTTATCCCATACCTTGTATGAAAAATATTTTTCCTCCTTAAATAAGCTATGGTGACATTCATATCCTCCAATCGTGTGATTGACACTTCAGCTAGGTTGGTTTCGTTTTGAGTTCCTGCTTTAGTTTCCTTACTTGTTTGAGACATCTCAAAAAAATATCAAAGAAACAAATATCTCTCAATTTGGCTTTTTTTCCTCTCTATTGATCTCACTCTCTCTTGCTTTTTTCCACTTAATCTACCTTTGGCTGGATCCTTTAGAATTTATAAACCTTATTAGTAACAACTTTTTCAAAGTAAGTTATCGAAAGAATTTTTTTTTACCAATACCCAGATGAATTGGGTTTGATAAGACCAGAAAAAGACCAATTTGTGTAACAAGAAAGACCAATTTCCCCTCTTCTTGGTTTTCCTGTTTGACGTAGGAAACCTAGCATAAAAAATTTGGAGTTTCTTCAAAATACCTTAATTTTCAAGCAATTGAATTTCTCCTTTTTTATTTTTTATTTATTTTTAATTTTCATTTTTTTGCCTCTAGTCTTATTTCTCTTGTTTGTCCAATTTATTTATTTTAAAATTTCATTTTATTTTTCCCAATTGAATTTCTATCTCCCTCCCCTCCCTTTTTTTTGACTTTTGTTTTTCAAGTGTCTAAAGTCTTTATATTCATCAATTATTTGTAGGACAGAAAATAAAAAAGAATTAATAAAGTTAAGTAAAGAATTCTACAAAGAGAAAAAAGAAAGAACATGTTTTAGTAGCAAAAACTAGTAGATTACATCCAGTAAAAAAACCCAAATTTGTTGCTCTTTCTTTCCCTCAACAGATTTCAAAAATTGGTATATGAAGCTTCAGGCAAAACAGAATTGAATACAACTTTGATTAAGGTGCAACAAAGAAGGAAAAATATTTTCATATTTTCTAGGTACTGTCAACACAACTCGTTTTTCTTTATAATATCTGCTCTATAGCAGTACGTTCGAAGTCTTTGAATAGGTGGTTCTAAAGAAATAAGGGTGGTTTCACCATTGACAAACTCCTTGAAGAATGTAATTTTAAGGAAGAATAGATGTTTCCATTACAATGGTTTCATCAAGAGAAGATGGAAGTAATTCTAAGGGTTTGAAGGGCTGCAGTAATGCAACTTTATCATGGATTTGAAATGGTGCAGCCATGAATCAATGCAACTTTATCATTTACTTGGTCTACTTTAGCTGTCTTCCCGCAATTGCCTTTTAATATACCAGGAATTGATTTATAAAGTTATAAGTTTACTGATCATTATTAGAAGATAAATTTACTTTTTGGTACAAATATTTTAGAGGTAGAGTTCGAAAGAAGTGTAACATGGTCGTTCAATTTTTATGGCCATTTTGATAATTCAACTTTAGTTTTAGAGACTTTTTACTCTTCGTATAATATGATATGATGATGAATCCTATTCATCTGTTAAAATTTGCCATCATATTTCCTATGGTTGTTAATATGCCTATGTTGTATCACTTCCGGCATATTCATGTAATAAATTATTCAATGCCAATGCACCTATGTCATACACTTGTCATTGCCGGCATTCATCACTTTGGATCCTTGGGCCCTACAAAATTGTTGTTTGACCTACATTTTGCATGTCTTTTTCAGGTTGGCAAAGTTTAGATGGGATGTTCTATGGCTACCATTAGGTCCCCTTAGGTAATCTTGCTTGACTGTTTCCACATTCTTAATTACTCCTATTGAAAAACTTACGTTGAACTTTGAAATTGCAGTGGAGCTGGAGTCTACATTTAAGTAGACTATTTACTAAATGTGTCATCTGACGAAGTGCGGAAACTTAGAGGATATATGTATGCGTATAAAGCCAGGTAAGAGCGTAGAGGATGGTATATGGGCCCTTAAAGCCAGTTAAGAGCGTCGCCCTAATCGAATTTTAACTCCTCTAGTTCCATGATTGTTTCTCCCCTTATTTTTCTTTGGTGTACCATGGCTATGAGATTGAGATGTACTGTAAAGTTCCAGAGTTGTTTGTCTGAAAGGAGAGGGCTGAAATTAGTGGCAGGAGCTCTTCTATTCCACTCTCCTTTCTCCCACAAGGGACTTCTATATGTTCATTTGATATATTTCCACTGTAAATCTTCGTTCCTGGCACTGATAGAAAAACACACTTTGGTTTTGGTGGAAATTTTTTCTTCTTTTAGCCGTTTGAAAATGCTATGAATGCATGTAAATGTTTGATTGGGAGAAAAGTTTAAATTTGGGTGAGACACAACCAACCATAGTTGTTAGTGTAAGGGCATTCTCTATTTTTGACGAGTGTTTTTGTGGGTCCCTCCTTGTCTCTCACCTTCATTTTCATTTCCTCTAATTCCCCTTCATTCCACTTTTGCATTTTTCTGTTTGTTTATTCTCTTTTTTACTAACACTTCCTCTATTCTATCTCAGTTCTCTCTCTTTAACTTGTATTTCTATTGCTCTTTTTTATAATCCTATCCTTCCATTGCATAAAAGAATGGATTGATACCACTTTTATTTGTTTGCTACCTATACTCCAATCCTTGTTCCTAGTAGTGTTTAATTATCGTACGGTACGATATTATATTAAAAGTTTTGGTTTGATAACTTTGATTTTCAAAAATATTATACTATTATCACACCAATTTTTTTCCGGGTCATATTATCACACCCAATTAATTTAGTATTGTTCATTGTTTTTAGTTTAAATTTTGATAAAGTGCAATATGATAAGTTGGTTACTATAATTTATTCAACTTCTACTTGTATATAGTAGAGAATTATGATTTTAACTTTTCAAGAAAAAAAAAACTCAATTATATCATATTAACGTTTTACACATGCATAAATATTCAAGGAAAATAAAAGTAATTTCCAAGATAGACATTAAATAAGATTTTGCACTAGTGCTATTTTATTATTTTAATTTATAAATATATGTTAGCTTTAATAATCAAAGGGGAGTTTCGACATAACTGGTAATGTTAGTTGCCATGTGACCAGGAGGTTAGCTGTAGAAATAGTTTCTTGCAAAAATGCAGAGGGGTAAGTCTGTGTACAATAGACCTTTGTGATCTAGCATTTCTCTAAAAGCGGGAGTTTAGTGCATTAGATTGTTTCTTAGCTTTGATAAAATATATAATTATATTATGAGTCTTTAATATTCTCCAATCAATTAATTTTAAAATTTTATTAGCTTATATTTAGATTTAAATAGTTATTATTTATAAAATAAAATAATACGTGTTGAGTTAATATGTAATTAAATATTTTAGTAAGGTTTTTGATATTTTAGTGTTGTTTGTAAATATCAAATATCAGAACAATAAACTTTTTAAATGCATTTAAATGTTGGAATATCAAAGTTGTGAAGCCAAAAATTTTGATTTTGATACGATCATTCAATATAATATAAGTATGTACCACCCTACTTGTACCCTCAACTAAAAATATTTAATCCTTGTACCCCTAGAAAAAAATAATTGGATGTTTGAAAATTTTCATTTCACATCTCAAAAATTAAACCAATCCCCAAGGAAACCTAAAAAACGTAATCTTGAGTAAGAAACTCACATAAAAATTAGATTAAATTGGATAGACGCCAAATTAAACATAAAATAATCTAACAAAATATATTTACCAGAAAAGAACAATCTAGACTCGAGTAGAAGGGAGGGGAATTTGAGGAAATGAATGTAGAGAGTGCTGAGTGCTGACAATGGAGACTCGCAAAACAACTTATCAAAAGCAAATGTCGCACAATTATGGTTGATTGTGTCTCACCCAAAATAAAAAAAATTCTTATAACTTCACCCCCCCCCCCCCCCCCCACCAAACACACACAGAGACGCACAACCACAAAAGAAAATGGAGCTTTGGTTTTAATTTTTCATATGTAGCAAAATATGTATAATTCGGTCAGTCAAAGAAGTTTAATTGAACGAGATAAGTTTGATGAGCATAACTCCAACATTTAATTAGTTTTAAATTTTAATAAAATACAAGTATGATTTAATTAATTTTAATTTTTGTATTTTAATTTTAATTTTAATTTTAATTTTATATATTTGAAATACAAGGTATACGTTCTTCAAGGATAAAATTTCAACATAATTTGACCCAAAAACTAAAAATAAAATTTAGCATAAAATTTTAAAATCCATCTTACGAGGGTATGCAAAGCTGGTCTTCCTAATGACCTTTTATTGCTAATAAATTTATGTAATGACCCTTCCGGTCATTTCCACGTCTAAGTTGGAAGTCAAGCAAATCGACAAAAGATATCGTAAGACCTTTAGCAAATTTTCTGAACTTTGGGTCAAATGTATCGGGACTTTTCTCCCAATATATAAAGAGTTAGAAGTCCCCCGAAATACCAAATCGAAGGTTTACGAGTCTAGTTTCCAACGCACAAAACCTCACGTCCAACTGATCTCGGAGTAAAGAGTTATGACTGTTTTACCGCGGACTGTCTGGCAGAAAACGGGTTGAGAACCGGGTCGCGAACCGGGTCGGGTTAAACGCGATTTAAGCCTCGACGTCACGTTTTAAAATGCCATTTCAGTTCCGAAACAGTTATAAAAAAATAAGGGAGGATCCCGAGAGAATTCTTGAGTATCGAAATCGTGCGTTGGCGAATTACGAGCCTAAACTTAAGAATTTTATTAGCCTCGTGCGTGTATTTAAAAATACGTTATTTAAAAGTTGAATTTGGTAAAAATTATATTATTATTGCCTTTTCAAAATATTTTAAAGGTTTATGAAAAATATATTTGATACGATATAAGTGTATACGTATTTATTTTATAAAGTTTTTATACTCCGTAATATTTTAACGGAGATAGTAAATTTAGCTATGTTGAAAATTATTATTATAATATAATAGGTTTTATTGGAAATAATTTTCTATTAATTATGGTATATTTAAAATATCATATTTATTTTACCACGAATTTATGCAATACCCGAGTATATAAATAACGGGATAGGAATATTATTTTGGCACCTTGTGAGTGCCACCTCCACTCCACGTGTAGGTGGAGGGAGTGGCCAGCAAACACTTAATAGTGAGTAGTGGCATTTAGAGTTGGCAGCATATTTAGAAATTGCTTTTAAATCCTTAGAAAGGTCTTTAACAAAGATAACTTCTGCAAGCATTTCTCATTTCCATTTACTCCTTTTGTCCTCTTATTTGCTCGATAAATAGCTATTAGGCATAGAGGTGCATATTTGCACATTGAATAAAAAGGGAAGAAAATCAATTATCTACGTCAAGTTGTTCCATCCCAAATCCAATTCCGATTCCGATTTAGTTTTGGATTTTCTTGGAGTGGTTTGAGCTTGGACATCGTTGTTCTAGCAGCTTGTCGTCGGACGACAGGTAAGTTATGGTTTATTTTCCCTAGACTCCGTATATATAAAATAAAATTGTATTAATGGGCATCCTTGGGTTGGTTTATTAGGTTGGTACCACAGACCTCGACCGCTTTATTCATGTCCGCCTACTTTTGTTCCTTCGTTGTTTATAGTATTTGCCGATGTATTTTATTTACCCTTGTGGTCCTGTGAGGCCTTGCTGACTCTGGAACATAGAAGGTGGGATTTTGGGAATGTCCGCGAGTCCCGGGCATAGAAATATCCTTCTAGGCTGGTTATGCTTGCTGAGTAGCTGTGGGCCTGTGCAGGGTCGATAAGTTGATTGTGAGCTGCGGGGCAGCTATTGTGTGTGATCATACCATTTCCATGCATATAAAGAGGTTTTATCCATGTTTTACTGTGGTTTG
The DNA here is from genome assembly GCA_003996215.1 of Jaltomata sinuosa. Lineage (NCBI taxonomy): Eukaryota > Viridiplantae > Streptophyta > Magnoliopsida > Solanales > Solanaceae > Jaltomata > Jaltomata sinuosa. The sequence goes on along the minus strand of QJPP01003120.1, from coordinate 276,070 downwards.
GCTTCGGGCCTACTGGCACTGTTTTCTAAACCTTGCATGGCCCGGGGGGGCCGTTTTTTATGGAAATGATTTGGAAATGGTTGATTTCACTTGTGGAGATTTTTGGGCAAGAAAGTAAAATTATGTTTAAAATCATCAGTTTTATGATTATCGCTAGACTCGGCAGGGCTGGGGTGCTAGTTGAGTTTTCTTGTTACTTGAGATGATTTTAGCCTCGATTGGATCGAGCACCTGAGATGACTTTTTACTGTTTAGACCCGGCTACGCCGGGCACCCTTGGAGGGGTTTTTGAGATATTTCCTACTATTTTAGTCCTGGACAGGGTCTGGGCATGCATATTCGAGACTGGGTCTCTATCTTGATATCGAGACTGGGTCTCTATCTTGATACATGTTCTGATACTGAGTTTGAGTATGGGGGCTGGGACCTCCATGGACCTTGCTATCCGGGCCAGGGGCTACGGGCTGCGTGTGCCGGAAGAGGGGTATACGGGGGGGTAGAGGTATACGGGCAGAGTCCTTCCATGGAACCTACCTGCTGGGCCGGATCGGCGCCGGAGGAGGTACATACAGAGATACTATGGCACTTGAGATCTTCATGCATCATATCATTCATGGTTCGAGGTTCCACCCTTGTTTGCTCTTTGCTGATTGTACGCTCCGGTAGTATGGGATGCCGGAGGGTTTGTTTTCACTTTTTTGTGTTCCTCGGTTGTATGGGCGGCCGAGGGACTGTAGGTAGACTTTTGCTTTTTACTTATAGAATTGTCCTCTATTATGGATAAGTATGAGATTGGTGTGATTAGTTGAGTTTGATTCATGTCTCTGAGCATGCCTATTGTCACTCGTTCTCTCTTCTTCTTACACTTGAGGTTACCGGTATACCGTCCATTTCGTAAACTTATTTTATATACACTGTTATTGCAAGGACCCCAGGTGCGTTATTTCTTACTTTCCCCTGTGCCTTTGGTGTGTATATTCTGCTTGCTAGCCTCACATGTGGTTCTGTTGATTTCCCTCTGGGCTAGTTCCTGTGTACCTTTCGTTGATTTCTGTGACTACTTGCTTCTATTTTGTCTATTACTGCGCTTTTATCTTATATGTGCCCAGTCGGCCTATGATACCTACTGGGTACCTTATGCTTCGCATTTGGTGCTCACCCCTACCCCCTGCATCTTTGGGTGCAGACCCTAGCGTGGGCCATCGCCGATAGATCGTTGTGATTCGTGCTTGGAGATCTGTTGGAGACTACTTCAGGCTGAGGGTGAGCTCTTGGCGATCGGAGCTTAGCTTTAGTTTATCTTTTGCTTCATGTACTCTATTCCCATTCAGAGACATCTGTATATATAGTTTTGGTTATTTGTACTCCATGTATGTAGTTTGGCTCTGTACTATGATACCAGGTCTTGGGGTTTGGTTTAGTTTCCGCATATGTATATATTTATATACCTGTTATCTATTTTATTCGTCTTGTTCTCTTATTTGTTAGATAGTAGCCCATTACTAACTGTTCTGGGCTACAGGGATTGGTTCACCTACCGGGAGTTGTAGGTGCCATCATGACCGAGAAATCGGGTCGTGACAATTTTGTTGAGGAGTTGGTCTTCCTAATCACTCTTTGGTGTTAAAAAATGTGTATTTCAATTTATTCTACAAAGTTTAGCTTCTCAATATATTGATAATAATTACTTAAGTATATGAATCAACATATTTTCTTTAATAAAGTGAATAAATATTTTTTTTTTGACGATCACACAAAGCAGGGACTATGCCATGACTTAATTGATCGTGAGTGGCACCCACATTAACCCTCCGGTGGGAAAATCAACTAACTTGAATCTTAATCTTATTACTTAACCAAATTTTAAGAGAATCATATAAAAGAACTTAGAGAAAATACATAAAGTACCCCCTAAATTTGGACATGATTTGAAAGTGGATATCTAAAGTTTGCGGAGGTTCTATTACCCTACATAACCATTTTAAAGTATTATATGTACCTCCTTTTTTGGTCATTTTCAGTCAAAAAGCTAAGTGCAATTCACGCACCAACCTTAACTTGCCACGTGTCAGTTCATTATTTAACTTTTAATTGCTTTCATTTTTGCCTTTTATTTTCTGTTTTAATCCTTTTTCTTTTACTTCTTTCTCTTATCCCTCTCTTCCTTACCTTTGACTTCTTGAAAAATTTCTTTGAATCCCACCATCACCATCCACTGCAACAACACTTCATTGGCACTTTTAATCACTGCTAAATCATCACTCAATCACCAAATAATCAAAATATAAAAAATATAATTTTTATCAAATCAAAATCAAAAATTAAATCACCATCTTCGCCCCAAATTGTCTTCTTCATCTGTTAACCCCACTATTTTTGATCTCTAATTATTAGGAAAAAACCCACTTAATGCAAGCATGAAAAAAAATAAAAGAATGTAATAATATTGCATATCAAAAAAAAAAAATCGAGCAATAATGGTGATCTCTAAATTTTGGTTGGCTAGAAAAGCTTCTTCAATGGCTATTAATGGTGATTTGGGGAAGATGAAAAGATGGGTTTTACTTTATAAAGAAAAAAATTAAAATTGGCAATGCCACGTGATATTTATACACTGAATTGGGGTTGTATTATTACTCCTTCACGCGCCTAAATAATGTGAGATTACTACTGCAGTAGAAATGGGTCGAAATGGTGTATTTATTTTGATTGAAAATAGTTTCATGGGGTAATAGGACCCCCGCAAACTTTAAGTGTCTACTTCCAAATCAGGTCCAAGTTTAGGTGGTCCTTTATGCATTTAACCATAAAGAAAGTCAAAACTGATATAAATAGTGCAGAAAATTCGACTAAGTAGAACAATCTCCAAGAACTAAAAGTTATTATACAAGAACTTTAGTCATAACAATGTCTAAGGTATCCAGAAGCGATCAAAATAAATAAATAAGTTTCACTGTTCGAAAGGAGGACAATGACTCGAGAAGGATCCACAACAATTTGAGATGTAGTACTCACCCTTGGATCATAGTATCAGCAGACTAGTCTAGATGAAGTCGCGTCTGTGCCTCTGGAACACGGTCTGCACTCAATAAAAGAAGAGTACAGGTGTCAGTACAAAATACTATGTACTGGTAGGTATCATAGGCCGACTCAGTCTAGAACATGTATATAATCAAATCAAATAACAAATAAAAGACACTTCAACACTTAGCATGTAATTCAGTCAATAGATAATCGTCTCAATTCAAGTCAACAACAGTAATATCAAGTCCATATAAGTTATCAAATACCACCACAAGAATGTAAAAGAACTCACTTTTAATAGTCACAACACATGAAATCTATGTCCATCTATCTCTCATCAATGCAACTATTACCTCTAGTTTCATCTGAATCCACAATACCATCTCACCATAGCTGACCATGAAACAAAATGCAATAATAAAAGAAAGGGTGTACACACATGCTAAAGGGTCTTATTTCTGCCCAACTAGCCATGACTTGTAGGGGATACACCAGGGTCCATGTACCCACCAGAACCATTTTCTATCGGTGCAAATATCAATCTGTACCGGCTCGTGGTACCTGATCCATAACAAGTAACAATGTCAATGCACCTATGGTTCTCAGTTCTATTTCTCAAGATGCAACACAGTACACTTACATCATTTTGAGTTCATAATGCAGTTTATGTATATCTAGCTTATTCATTCAAGAACAACATGAAAATACTCATCATTCAAACATGTCCGAAGATCAGTCACAAGTCAGATAACTCAATCACATACATACACTAAAATAAGTCTCAACTCCAATTTAAACCGTAATCTACTTTGATTATCGAATTCTCAACCACAAGCTACTTAGCAATAGCCTTGCCCTTCCTCAACACTATAGAGCATTCAAAGTCTATAAACACGAATACAAGAGTAATTAATCATTTACTCTCCATTTCAGGCCTTGGAAATTTAATCCACTAATTCTACCCTTATCCGAGGTCTGTAGCATTCCCCAAAGGTCAATTAACCATTAACTAGTCTCACAATATTCATATAATCAGCACCCAAAGGGTTTTTAATCAAGTTAATCCCTTTTTAGCCATTTTTATGCCTAAAAGACTCATCTTTATGGAACCCAAGATTCCCCATTAGCCTTAATCATGTAAAAAGCTATTAATTTCATATAGGAATCATAAAAACACATCCTAGAATCAAATTCTAGGTGAAATTACACCTACCCATAGAGTTTTCCCCAAGTTTCACGCTTTTAGGGATCAAACTCAAGAATTCCACCATTAATCTTCCCTCTAAAGGTACTACAAGAATTAATGATTGTTAAATGAAGGGGGTTACTTACCTCAAACGATGAAAAACACCCTAGTCCTTGAGAAAGACACCTCTTGGAGCTCTAGAATGATATTGGAGCTTGTGGAGAAATAACACAAAAAACAAAATTAAGTGCATGTAATCTGCTCATCGTTCGTCACGACGAGCCGAGTCTCATCACAGCGAATCGCTACTACGAGGATTGGGCTTGCTACGACAACTCATTACGACGAGATGACCTCTCGTCATGACGAACTACAAATTTCAGAACGTCAGAAACACGTTCCAAATCCCTCATTTCACAACACTTTATTTTCTAGACAATACGAATTAATTTTGACTCGACAACTATCATAATCGGAGTTCTATGAATCCGATTTCTGTCCCAAAACTTTCTACGGTACCCTACAACATTCGTCTAATCATAATTAGACACCACACAATCATTTCGCGAACCAAGAGACCCTAACCGTCTCTAAGGCACAAAATACTAGATTTTTCGTCAAAGCTCACCCTAACCTGAAATATTATCAATTCTCATCTTAGGGACTTTTCTAGTCGGGTACTTATGCCCTTACTTTACTGTAACAACAAAATAGGTTGTTACAGACTATTTTAGTATGCTAGAGTTTTAGAGTCAAAGAATCAACATGGAAGCCAACGAAATTGTGTAAAAAAAAGAGAGAGAAAAAGAGAAAGATAATGCTAATGATTATTATTACTAATATTGATAATTTCTACTATTATAGAAGAGTGAGTATAAGTTGTAATCAATATGTGTGCTAGGGGTCAATAAAAGATAAATTGAGGGTAATTTTGTCTTCTAACCAAACACTTAAGCAATTTATCTATAAAGTGTTTTTATTCTATTTTTTTATTTCAGAAATATGTGTTTCTTTGTTTAAGTTAGACTAACAAAATTTCAACATACTATGTGCTTTATTCTTTTAAGTTACTAAAATTGTAATGAATGTAGGAATTACAGATGTAGTTCTTTTTCATGTCCTTGACAAATAACGAGGGCTTTTTTAAAAAACACAAAATGAACAAAAATGGGTCATTTAATTTATATTTACGCATCATAATATTTCACAAGTTATGTTCCTTGCCCTCAAAAAACTGTGTACTCTACTTGAAATAAGTTCAATTTAAAGGATAAAATTTAAAAACTAACTCATTTAAAGCAAATCGTGCAATTTCTTCAACAAAAATTGGGGTTAGGCCCATGCCAACGGGCTACTCATATCTAGTAATAATACTAGATTGGCCTGTGCCCGTGCTATGCACGGGCTATGTCTAACATCTTCGTGCAAAAAAGGTCCAACTGACACTGAGAAAGATAATTGTATACTCGTTTCAATAATTTGGTAAGATCATCAACAATAAAAAAAAGGGAACAAATACCATCAAGGTGACTAAATATTAACATGATAAGCTAACATTCATTTGCAGAACAAACTTGTACAGCAACACTCTTGAGCTTGCTTCCATTAGAATAAGAAAGACAAAGTTGATGCTATAATTGGATGAGTTCTAAATTTTAACAGTTGTAATTATCACCACGTACTTTTATCTTGGTATACACTGAAAGAAAATAAAACCAAGCATTAAAAATAGAACATAACATACCAAGTTAAATTTAATATGATCAACACGAAGCGAAAGAGAAAAGAGAGAGAAATAGGAACTCATTTTTTGAAAAGATCCTGACTTTCGTACTTCCTAGATACATTCAATATCTATCCTACAATGTGCCCCACATCAAACAATTGACAAAAAGAGAATCAGAAGGGATTGATATAAAGAGAGCTACACCATATCACCAACAAAAAAACTCCCAAAGAGATAACCTATGTCTGTTTCAAATGATATGCATTTGAGTTTTTAAGCGAGTATACTTCTTCTCCTATCATGAGCTTTAGAATCACAACAAATTACTCGGTCACTTAAGTATCTATCCTTTCTTATTGTGTACAGTGAAGTCACAATTTATGGGATATTCTCAGTTCTTGATATTTATGATGCTTCATCTATGTTGATATAATCTGTATGACATTTTATATTGATCCACTCGCAAATGAGGTAACTTCAAAATTTCTAAGTACAAGGTCCGATGTAAGTATTATGCGGCATCAACTCATAAATTTCACAAAAGTACATAACTTGAGCTTCTGAAATCGAGGTGCAACTATCCTCCTTGTTGTTCAGTTTCTGACTTTGTAATTAGCTAAATAATCCAGTTTGACGGTTTGTAATAGTTTTGTTCCTCTTTCTTGTTCAGTTGCTGAGTTTCCCATTATTTGAATAATTCAATTTGACACTTTTCTATATTCTGGTTATATTGCATCGAGGAATTACAACTTCAGGTTCTGGAAATGCCAATTCATAAAGTAAATTGTTCGACCTTGTAATTGTAATAATAGTTTCCCCTGAATTCAATTGAATGTTGATCCAAAGAGCCAAAAGTAGGTAAAAAATTTAGACGTATCTTGTCATGAAAAAAGTAAAGCATCACATAACAATATCCACAGTATCATTTACCTACTTTTTCTTTTGGCATGATGTCTTTGCACTACCATTGAGACACCAAACCTATAAAATAACATTTATAGTAAGAACCTAGCCTGCTAAATCAACAATCATGTTAATATGAGACGGGAATCAATGGTGCTAAGCAGACCTCTTGTTTTCAAGTCACTTCAAGCAAAGGAAGAACTTACCTTGTCTTTTCAAGGACAGTTACTCGACTTTGAGGATTTCATTTATTGCAGTAGAGTTAGCAAGGTGAATGTCATGCCCCGAGGCTACCCCCTGGGCGTAACACGGGACCTGAGATCACAAGTGCCCCAAGCTAACCCTTGGTCATAGCATAACTCAGTATATCAATCAAGCATAGCGGAAGCATAATACGAATTATATATCTCAATCCATAAGATAAAATCAAAAGAACATGATTCGAAGAAGACCCGAATATCATCTATGTCTGAAAAGCCTCTATACATGACATAAGAAATTGCGGACAAGACCCTAGCTAACTCAAAGTATGAAAATAAGTAGTCAAAACAAACTAGAGTCATAACTAGACCTCGAACAATGAGGACTCACCAACACTGATAGGATATCCGGCTTCGTCTAGCCACGAGCCTGATGGGAAACACCTGAATCTACATCATCAAGAGGATGCAACGCAAAATATGCATCAGTACTATAGGATGTACCGAGTATGTGAGATATGCATGATTGTGATAAAAACATACTTAAGACATGCTTAAAGTGAACCTTTTTATAAAGGAATAACATAAGAGGATTATCAAGATATAAGACATAAAACATGAAGTACGGTTAAAATTCAAAGTATGATATCATATAACTTCATAGCTTGAAAATAATCATGTGGGAGTTTATCTTAACCGACATAAACTATGCTGAGCTACATGGAGTCCAGTGTCATGCACCCACACTGAAAAAGGTTGTCCTAACCGGCCAAAGTTAGAACCATGTTCATAAGGATCCTGTCATAAGCCACGGAGGGCAACCTACGGTGGCAACGTAGTTTTGGACGTGGGTTAGCTAGAACCCTCATTGATCGGTGCTAAATACTACTCCCAAAACATATAATATAAGGCTCACATTCATGTGACATATCTAGATGTCAATCTTGTTCATAAACATGTTCATACCCCGGATCTTCATACTACTAACGAATCTTGGTTTAGAAAATACTTCATGAGCATTGATGGTACATCGGGTGTCTTGCATTGCATAATAATTCATAACTTGAAAACTTGCATGGCCTTAGTTCAATTTCATAATAAAGTATACTTTCATAAAACATAGGAACTAGGAATGCACTTGCATGAAATCATGCTATCATTTTTCCCAATTTGCTTAAGTCAATTCATGCATGTAGGATTTACCATAATTGACCTTCAACTCATGAAATAGGAACCATATATAAAAACCCATACAAAATCATGAAATTTAATTAAATTTTATAATAAAATCATGAGAAGGTAATTTATAGCAAAAACCATAAGAATTGGGTAAGAACCCTAATGTGAAAGTTCATGAAATAACAAATTGAAATTTAGGATTTTGGGAACAAGGGTGGAAGGAACCCATTGTTAAATACCCACATACCTTGATTGGAGTTAACCCACTTGAAATTGAAAAGATTAGGAGACTTGGACTTGGAGCTTGAGACCTTGAGCTTGAGAGAGTTCTTTCCCTTTTTGGGAGATGAATGAGGTAATGAGAAGGGATTTAGGCTAATAGGGTTAGAAATCATGCTAAGAATGGCCAAAATGACCTCACTTAAGAGTTAAAAGAGTGGAAAATGGCTGAAATACCCTTGGGACTTAATTAAGAAAAAGCTGATTTAAAACTCGTCTTTAGGTTCCACGGGTCCCTTCCACGGACCATAGAAATAACCACGGCGCGTGGACTGGAGTCATGGTTCCTGAGCCAAAGTTTCAGGCAGCAGATGAGTTCCTACAACTTAACAGGACGATCCGTAGAAACTTCTACGAGTTGTGGAACCAATTCATGGTTTCAGGGAAAATGACTACTCTCTGTCTGAGTTCCATGGGTTGGTTCCATGACCCGTGGAGGCTTCCACGAGCCGTGAGACTGACCCATGGTTCTCAGAACTGAGGGTGGTCTGTAGGGCTGGAATCACGAGTCCTTTCCACGACTCGTGGAACTTTCCACGGCTCATGGACTTGACTCATGATCCCTGGGAGTTCAAAATTTCAGCAAGTTTTCTGAGTTTAAAAGATGGATTGATTTCTGAGGTGTTACAATAGCTCCCTCTTGGGATAATTCATCCTCGAACAAATACTAAGCAAGGGAAACTGATGAGAAAATAGCCCAACTAGCAACAAAACATGGAAATCAAGGAATAAACATGAAAACTGAACTTTTCAACTTAAAACATGGTGAAATCAACTTCGAAAACATGAATGCATGCTAGGATCATGAGAGTAACTAATGGAATAGGTTCGGAGGAACGTACTAAGGATGAAACTATTACCTCAAGCTGGAACGGAATGGGAAGGAAAGAGATGAGGGTACTTGGCTTTCATGGTTGATTCAGTTTCCCAAGTAGCTCCTTCAACAAGCTGATTTCTCCATAGAACTTTTACCGAAGCGACTTCTTTGTTTCTCAACCTCCGAATCTGACGATCAAGGATTTCTATGGGGACCTCCTCATAGGTGAGACTATCCTTCACACTTACATCCTCCAAAGGAACAATCAAGGTCGGATCACCAACACACTTCTTCAATAAGGAAACATGGAAAACCGAATGAACCGCTTCCAACTCCGAAGGCAAATCCAACTCATAAGCAACCTTACCAACTCTCCTCAGAATCCGATAAGGACCTACAAAACGGGGACTAAGCTTCCATTTCTTGCCAAATCTCATCACTCCCTTCATGAGTGACACCTTTAGAAAAACCCAATCATCAACTTCAAATTCTAATTCCCTTCTCCTCACATCCGCATACAATTTATGTCGACTCTGAGCGGTCTTCAACCTATCCCTAATAAGCTGAACCTTCTCCATAGTCTCATGAACCGAATCTGGGCCAATCAAAGCTGCCTCACCTACCTCAAATCAACCAATAGGAGATCTACACCTCCGACCATAAAGTGCCTTATACGGAGCCATCTGGATGCTAGAGTGAAAGCTGTTGTTGTAGGCAAACTCGATAAGAGGTAAGTGATCATCCCAATTACCTTTGAAATCAATCACACAAGCTCTCAACATATCCTCCAAAGTCTGAATAGTATGCTCTGTCTGGCCGTCTATATGAGGGTGAAAAGATGTACTAAGCTTCACCTGAGTACCAAGACCTCTCTAAAACGATCTCCAAAACTGAGAAGTAAACTGAATACCCCCTATCTGAAGTGATGGACAAAGAAACACCATGCAATCGAACTATCTCCTGTACATAGAGTCTAGCATAATGTCGGTAGAATCCATAGTCTTAATAGCCAAGAAATGGGATGATTTAGTCATCCAGTCGACAATCGCCCAAATCGAGTCATGTTGCCTTCGAGTACGAGGCAAACCTGTAATGAAGTCCATATTGATCGCTTCGCATTTCCAAGTGGGAAGGTCAATATCCTGAATCATGCAACCCGATCGCTGGTGCTCTACCTTCACTTTCTGATAGTTGGGACACTTAGCCACAAAATCGGCTATGTCCCTATTTATACCATTCCACCAATAGACTTCCCGTAGATCACGGTACATCTTGGTGGCACTGGGGTGAATGAAATATCTAGAACTATGAGCTTCAGTCAAAATCTGTTGGTGCAACCCATCTACATCTGGCACACATAGTCTACCTTGATAACAAAGCACACCATCTCCCCCTTGGGAGAAAACCTCAACCCTTTGCGTATGGACTGCACCCTTAAGCTGAAGTAAAATGGGATCACTATATTGCTTTGCCTTCACTTCTGCTACCAAGGATGATTCGAAAATGTTCTGAATAATAACACCACTTTTTGTCGAGTCCATAAGACAAACTCCCAACTGAGCTAGCCTATGAACCTCCGTAACCAGTTCCTTCTTCGACTGAAGACACACTACCCATCAAAAATCTACTAAGTGCATCCACCACAACATTGGCCTTACCCGAATGGGAAAGCACACTCATGTCATAATCCTTAAGGGGCTCGAGCCATCTCCTTTGTCGCAAATTCAATTCCTTCTGAGTGAACACATACTGAAGATTCTTATGATCGGTGAATACATCCACATGCACCCCATACAAGTAATGTCTCCAAATCTTCAAAGCAAAGACCACGACTGCTAACTTAAGATCATGAGTAGGGTAGTTCTTCTCATGATTCTTAAGCTGTCTAGAGGCATAAGCAATCACCTTACCACGCTGCATCAGACCACAACCCAAACCAATCCTAGAAGCATCACAATACAGAACAAAATCATCTAGGCCCTCGGGAGAGCCAACACTGGGGCTGTGGTAAACCTAGTCGTCAATTCCTGAAAGTTCTTCTCACACAAGTCAGACCACTGAAATTTTATGAGGGTTGCTTGGCCAATAAACTATTAATAGAGTGAAAGCAAGTAGTAATATTTTGAAGAATGACAATATCCTATCAAGAGAGCAACAAGCCAGTCTATTGACACCTGTGGATACTAAAGAACTCAAACATGCAATTTTTCAAATAGATAGCAACAAGAATCCTGGACCACATGGATATGGAAGTGGCTTTTTCTTGGCAAGTAATTAGACAAGATATCACTGAAGCAATCACATAGTTTTTTTAGAATGGGAAGTTACTCAAACAGATTAATTCAACTAGTATTTCTCTGATTTTAAAAGTTAGTGACCCTTAATGTGTCAGTCAATTCAGGCCTATATCATGTTGTAATGTCTTGTACAGATGCATCTCCAAGGTGATCTATAATAGACTGAAGAGTGTTATATCCCACCTAGTTGCTGATAATCAATCAACATTTATGAAAGGGAGGTATATGTTACACATTGTGTTGATTTTCCATGATATTCTGAGACATTACAATAAGAAAACTTCTCCTAGATGTCTCATGAAAATTGATCTTAAGAAGGCATGTTATATGGTTAATTGAGAGTTCTTAGCAAAAGTACTACTTGAGTTTCAATTTCCTATACAAAGTTCATCCAAGCGATTATGACTTGTATCTCATTACCTAACTTTTCTATGAATGTGAATAGGGATAAACATGGGTATTTTGCAAGAAAGAGAGGTCGTAGACAAGGGGATTCTATCTCACTATTACTTTTTCCTGGTAATTGATATGCCCAAATTACACATCTTTTATGAAGTATAAAGCGATCGTTGTCAAATATAGAACCTAATTAAGGTTAGGGTCGATCCTACGAGGAATATGTAAGAAATACATCAATAGTAAATATTTAATCGGTCATCTTTATTTTAAAAGGGGGGATTTTTGTATCAAAAGTAAGGATAGAAATTATTAGTAATTTAATATTTAACTGTGTTCAAAGAATTAAAGGTAACTAGGATTGTGTTCACCATGATTTCATAACTTAGAAGGTATACACAATTAATGATCTATTCAGGTGCTTAACATGCAAGATCGATAAGTTAAGTTCAACTAAATGGTTGGTCCCCTAGATAAAAGAATTTCACCACGCAACTTGGTCCATCTATGGGTGTATGCTTTACTAACCCTTACCTTTGATTCCAAATTAGCTATTCTCGGACAAGGTCAAGCTATTAGATGAGGGTTGATAGCCTCAAATCTCCGTTGTACATCCCTTATCTCATTCGTTACCCCCTTGGTCCGGCAAGTAAGAATAAGGTGAGTTCTAATGTTGTGCACCGTTAAAAAGCAATCAAAGCGAAGGGAAGAACAATGCATGCATAAACACCTTCCTAGAATCATTAACTGTTTAACCTACGTTTGTTAATTCATCATGGTTCTCACAACCCTAGTTATGGTATATAGCTACTCATGTCTGCAGGAATCATAGAATAATACATTATAAAAGACTTACTTGTATTAACCCTGAAAATTACTTCAAAGTAGCAAAATATATAATTCAAGAACACAAATATATACTATATTAAAAGTGTTAAGCATCTTATAATGTGATTTGAACTTTTTGCCCTTCATTAAAAGTCTTTCCTTTAGACAAAATTGTCTTTTCACTTTTTTTCTTTCAATTATTATACCATTATATTTATAATATTAAATATTAATTATAATAAATATATAAAAAAATAAGTGGAGAGGAATTCCTCAATGTACACGTGACTTTTCCTAAAATAAAAAAATCGACTAAATACATATGAATATATGCATGGAAAACCCTACACTCCTCATCATAAGGTTTATCGCTTTCTTTCTCTTTTTTGTCGAATTAGAGACAACCCTATTTTCAATCTTAGATGAAATTTTTTGAATTATTTTTTTTTTAATTGTGTTTAGCAGTCATAGTATTGTGTGGTAGTTTTTTTCCATCAATTTTACTTTGATTACGTATTGTTTTATTATATTTTTTATTATGTTTAGCCGTCATAGTATTACGTGGTAGTTTTTTGTCCATTGATTTTACCTTGATTACGTATTATTTTATTGTAGTTTCTGCTATTGTCTCTTATTTTTTGTTATTAAAAGTTGTTTTTTGTACTTAAGTTACTTTTTTTTCGAATTTCTTTGGATTATTTTTTCTTGAGCCGAGGGTTTATCGAAAACAACCTCTCTACCACTAAGGTAGGAGTAAGGTATGCGTATATTCTACCCTCCCAAAGATCGTACTTGTGAGATTACACTGATATATTATTGTTGATTGTGTTTGTTTCATCCTTTGTTCATCTAAATATTTTGTTCAGATTTGTTGCCTTCGTTTATTTAAGAAATTGAATTTAGAAGTGAGTAGAATATTCATATATGGTTTAAGGAATTTGGTAAAAATAATTTGAGACTTTTGAGTAAATTCATATTAATTGAGCTCCCGATGATAACTCTTAAATTTTAACAAATCAAAAAATTCAATGAGAAGATATTGGTGAAGTGAACATCAGTGCAATTTATAACAATTTTTTTGTTGGATCTTTTTTTCAGTTTTCTGTTGAGGTCTATCCTACAAAGGTGCTCAAATTGGATCAGTGATCATCTCACAAATTTATAAAATTTCTCCCAATCTTAACCTATATAGATATTTCTAATTTAACACACACCCAGAAGAGAATATAGTTGCTGACTAACTATGTTTAGTTGAGTTTAAAATATCAAATTCACTGAAATAACTGTACTACATTATTGAAGAGCCTTCTGAGGATGCTGATAGCAGACGAACATTTAAGTAAGTTTCAATAGAACTTGACCTTGCTTTAACAGTTATGTCAGTATTTCTATTTGCAAGCTCTTGCATTTTTCTTAAATTTAAATATTTATCAACAATTTATTTCGTGCTTTTAATGGCATTTCACTTTCTAGTTTTCCTTTCATTGCCTGTGAGATATTTACCTGTGAAGTTGATGTCATCCTTAAGACTTCAGTTGATGACAGAGAGGTATTGTATTCACCAACATGGAGTAATGATATTTAAAGTAAAAATCCCTATAACTCATTATTGATCGATTATTCAATATTTTTGTGCAGGTAAAGAAAGATTAATGTAGAGCGTGCGCTTAAGACTTTGTCACGATCAAGCGCTGATCTGAAGGCATATTTTTCTAAATTTTATTTCTCATTTATATTGATCTAATTTATATTGTTAAGATTGTTATTACATATTTGTGCATATAATATGTTCAGGTTAATACTTATTTTATCGGAATAAAAATAATGTTACGTTTTGATTTCAATTTTTATAAATACTTATTGAATAGTAGAGTTTACTACTTTAGATGTTGTCATAAAACTGAAAAAATGGCTTCAAAGATAAAAAATATAGGAAATAATTATTTAGTATTTGAAGTTAACTAATACAAATAAAAAAATTCAAATACAAATCTCACTTTAACAATAATACTGCAAAGCTGAATTATAAAATTCAAATTTTAGCATTTTCTTGGAAGAAATAAAATGTTTTTTTAAATTAATAAATGAGTAAATTGGTTTGAGTTAAGGCTATGAAGATTTTATTAAGTTAGGTAATATAAATATTATTTATTACTTTTCGAAATTTATACTATTTCTTTTAATCCTAGAAGCCCTATGTCATCATATGGTGTAAAAAAATTAAAATCATAGAAAATTAAGATCAGATTTTTTAATTATATAATATATAAAGTAAAAAGTATTTTCTGATCATAATATAGAAGAGTTATCTATTGATTCCTGTATATTTATGGCCAAACACTATTTCCGAAAAAAAGTGAAATAATTTTTTCGGAAAAAGTAAAAATTCTCGTGGCCAAGCGGCTACTAAATTGGGTTTGCCGCATGCAGGTCTTTTCATTAGTTGACACATGGCAGTAGGTGGGCGGCTGCTTTTCCTCCAAATTCAATTGCAATTCATATATACAAATGATAATATAATAAAGAATTCAATCCATTAAGTTGTCTGCTTGATTTCTTTATATGATTTTTCGTTTTTAATTTGTTTCTTTTCCAAATTTCTTTAATTTTTCACCATTTTAATCAAATTTCTTTAATTTTTCACCATTTTAATCTTACAAATATAAATACCCAATATAAGAATAATTCATAAAATCAATGCTAAAAAATGATAATAAAAAAACTAAATATGAGGTAAATAATGACTAAATATATGTATTTTTGGCCTCACATCAGTAATGAAGTACCTCTCAAGATTGCTTAAGTGCATGGGAAATTTGCCAGACTTTACTTACCACCCGTGCAAGCAACTGAAACTTAATCACTTTATATTTGCTGATGATCTCATGATCTTCTACAAGGCAGATGTGAAGTCAGTTTCAAAGGTCATGGAAGCATCGTCACACTTTAGCAAAACCTATGGTTTGATAACAATTATGGAAAAATCTAATGTATTTATGGCTGGTATTGGGACCATCTAAAAGAGAAATTGTTGGCCATTACAAGGTTTTCTAAAGGTATCTTGATTTTCCATTATCTCCAAAGAAATGAAACAAATTGGATTGTAATTTGCTGATTGAGAAAATAACAAGTCGGATCACTTCAACCTACTCTAGACAATTTTCTTATGCAGGAAGGTTGCAAATTGTTAATGCTATCTTGTTTTCCATCCATCTGGGGGAGTGTTTTCATTCTACCACAAAGTATTATGAAGGTTGTAGATAAAAAAATGCAGCGAATACTTATGGGGGGCTAACAAAGGACAAAGGAAGATTGCATTAGTATCCTGGGAGCAGGTGTGTCTTCCTAAGAAATGTGGTGGACTGAATGTAAAAGGATGCAGGAAATGGAATGTTGCTTCAGTGGATAAACTACTTTGTTAGCTTATAGAACACAACGACTCATTTTAGGTCAAATCAGTACATGTCATTTATATAAAGGACCAAACTGATATTTGGACACATAAAGCTCCTTAAGACTAGAGCTGGTACTTGAGAAAGCTCAATGGGTTGAAGGAGGAGATGAAACCATGGTATAACCATGGAGTATATAACCCTTGCAGTTGGGGGAAACTGCTCAATTAATAGTAGTTACATGCTATCCTTGGACTAAAGAGAAGACTGGGAACAACTGAGCTTATCTAGACAAGTGTAGCATAACCTAGACATAGGTTCATACTATGGGTGGTCAACAAACAATGACTATTGACCAAGGACAAACTTGAAAAACTGAACATATCAGTAGATGATAAATACTCCTGCCTATGTGATGACCAAAAGCTTGAAACATTTCAACACTTATTTGTGGATTGTCCATGGACCCAATCAGCCAGGGCTCTTATTCTTCAGTGGATTGGAGTACAAGTTAGCCTGGGGAAGTTCATCAAGTATTGACAAGTATTAACAGAAAGCACTAGCCAAAATTAAAAAATGAGATAGTAGCAGCTGTTTGGGGAGAAATTATATATCAAATTTGACAAGCACGGAACTGAATTTTTTTCAAAAAAGTAATAATACATAGTGAAGTTGCTATATATCACTCGGATCAAAATGGAACTTATAGAAAGGATTGGTATACTAAAGGTAGATAGGAAAAGTCATAGGTGTAGAGGATTTTTGCATTTAATATTGTGCAATTAGTTGCTTGTTCTAAGGTTTTATTGTGGGAGTAGGTGCTCTTTAGGTATTCCCTTTATTATTATCAATGTAATATTCACAATTGTTACCAAAATAATTTTTACTTTTCCATGACTAATCATATACTACCAAAATATTTTTTACTTTTTCATGACTAACCATATATATATATATATTATGAAACTTTTTTGATAGTCTTTATAACATAAAAAAAATACTCCAATTATTATTATAATTTTATTTGATATTCAAACCTTTCATTTTATTTAGAAAAAACTAAAAATCAGTCGGGTACGGTAAGGTAGTGATTTTTAAAAAACCATTGAACCCCAACTCCGTTGGTGAAACGATGTCGCCCGGCAGGAGAAACTTGGGAGAATGAATTAAGGGTGACAAAAAGGTTTCAAATTTAAGTTGTAGTGACTTAAGTTATTTTAATTGAGTAGAGGTGACAAAAACTAGATTAGGAATTAATGGGTTTTGACTCATTTTCTGAGTTGCCCTCAAGTTTTTATTTTTACACTCTGACCCATGGGACCCATTTTCCTTTTGGAAGAATTAAATAAAACCCTAATTACCTAAAATGGGAGGGGGGGAGGAAACGACCACCTTCCCTTGTTTTTGCTTCTCTTTCTCGCGCCATTTTTAGGGCATTCTCCATTGTTGTTGTTGTTGTTGTCTTCTTCTTCATCATCATCATCATCTTCTTCTTCTTCTACTCCCCTTCCCTCCATTATTGTTATTGCTGCTGCCACAACTGCTGGTACTGGACCAAAATTTTGGACCAAATTTGTTCGTAATCACTGAGCATTGCTTCATAGGTGATTTTGGTAAGTAAAAATAATGATTTTTAGTTCAATTTCTCATCTGGGTATATCTGCTATTTTTCTGCAATTTTCAGTAGCGTATCCAACAGATGACCCATTTGTTGCAACAGATGATCTATCTGTTGGATTCATGTTACAGCAGTTGAATCCAACAGATAGCTCATCTGTTGCAACAGATGACCTATCTGTTGGATCAAGCTACTGGTTCTGAACATGAATCCAACAGGTAAGTCATCTGTTGCAACAGATGAGTGGTCTGTTGCAACTGATGAGTTATCTGTTGCAACATATGAACTATCTGTTGGATCAAGCTACTGGTTCTGAACATGAATTCAACAGGTGAGTCATATGTTGCAACAGATAACTCATCTGTTGCAGCAGATGACTTACCTGTTGGATTCATCTTACATTAGCTGACAAAGCTGGTTCAGAACCAGAAGCTTAATCCAACAGATAAGTCATCTGCTGCAACAGATGCTGCAACAGATGAGTTATCTGTTTAAACATATGACTTACCTATTGGATTCATGTTCAGAACCAGTAGCTTAATCCAACAGGTAGGTCATCTGTTGCAACAGATGGATCATCTGTTGCAGCATATAACTCATCCGTTGCAGCAGATGACTTATCTGTTGGATTAAGCTTCTGGTTCTGAACATGTATCCAACATGTGAGTCATTTGTTACAACAGATGAGTTACTTGTTGGGACAATGATATAATTTTATTATTGTATATAGATACTTAACTTTACTATATTATTATTGATTTTTTTAACAAAACTCTTTAGGTATCATTTGTGGAGGAATCAATAACAATAGAGGTTGATTGTCATGGTGAATGGATCGAGAAGAACAATCGATTTATTTAGCGTTGGAAGGATGGTGACTTGTTAGAAACGATAGCGATGACAGTCCAAAAAGATATTTTGTATGATGATTTTGTTAACTTAATCATCAGTTGTTGTGAATTAAATTGCCAACCGAAAGGTCTTGTCATCAGTTACATGCACAGCTCTTTTGAAAATCAAAGGGTCTTACCTTTTAAGATAACGGATCAAGTTCGTTTGCGTGCTTATTTGAGTGATGCAGCTAGGCCAATTTTAAGGGTATACGTAATTGAAAAGCTGATAGAGAACTCCAATTTAGCTCAAAACCAACAAGATATGTTAAATGATGAGTTGGAGGATAGGGTAGATATGAATATTCCAGATAATGGAAGTGGGGCAGAATTGGATGGTCCAAGCTGTGGGGATGACCAAACTCCTACACTTGATGTTGGTAGCAATACAGTGGGCAATTCTCAATCAACACAGTCTATCCATGTGCAAGAGGATGAAACAGGTTTTTATAAGGGAGTGACATTCAAGAACAAGCAAGAACTAGCAACTTCGTTGAAAATTGCTTGCTTGAAAAAAGATTTTAGACTCAAGAAGGTGATTAATTCTCTTAATGTGTATTGTTTTAGATGTGTATATCAGGAGTGCAAGTGGTGGATTAAGGTTGTGAAGCTTTTAAGTTCTGATAGATTCTGTATTACAACCTATGTAAAGTATCACACGTGTGGTTCTGAGCATATCACGATTCATAATCCGTACGCCACAACAAAAGTCATCGGTGAAATTTTTAAAAATAGGTTCCCCGAAGGTAAAGGCCCATCTACACAAGACATGAAACATCAAATTCGTAGAGAATTGGGTGTTAAGGTGAGTTATTGGTAGATTTGGAAAGGCATGGAGATTGAAAAGTCTATGGTTAGGGGAACACATGAGCACGGGTATACAGTGCTTGATGCTTACCGTTATATGCTTCAGTCCGCAAATCCAGGAAGTAAGACAACATTGAAAGTTGATGAAAATGGAAAGTTTAAGTACTTTTTTGTATCCTATGGGGCTTGGATACGTGGTTTTGAGCAAATAAGAAAAGTCATAGCCGTTGACGGGACATTCTTGAGGAGCAAGTATGAAGGAGTTTTATTGTCAGCTGTGGCACAAGATGCGGAGAATCATATTTTTCCGCTTGCTTTTTGTGTGGTTGAAAAGGAGTGCGATGCCTCAAACCGATAATTTTTTGAACAAATGAGAAGCTATCTAGATGATACTGCTGATTTGTGCATAATTTCTGATAGGCATCCAAGTATCAAGAAGATGGTTTCAATTGACTACCCTACAACTCATTATGGTTGTTGCATAAGGCACCTTGGGGAGAATATTCGAAACAACTTTCACAATACGAAGGTTGTATCTCATTTTCATAAAGCAGCAAAAGCATACAAAATTGATGAGTTCAATGACCATTTCAATCAAATAAGAGACATGGTACCCAGAGCAGCCGAACATCTTGAACGTGTTGGATTCCACAGGTGGAGTAAAGCATTCTGTCCAGGAAATAGGTATAATATTATAAATTAAGTGATTTATTTGAGTTTATTGTCAATTATATCTTACTGGGTGATTATTTATTTGTATAGGTATAACATTATGACGACAAACATTGCTGAGTCGGTGAATGCAATGTTCGATATTGAAAGAGAATTTCCCATTATCGCTCTATTTAATGAAATAAATAGGAGATTTGCACAAAAATTTCACGAGAGGCGTACGGAGTTCATCAACTCACCAACATCTTTGTCCCTGAAATGGAAAAGAAAATAACAGAGTACGTCAACTTGGGAAACAAGTTATTGACTCATCAAACTGCCAACTACAGGTTCAGTGTCACCGGTCATGGTAAAGTTGCTACGGTCGATTTGCGAGCAAGATCTTGTACATGTAGAGTATTTAACATGGATAAAATACCTTGTCCACATGCTATGGCAGCGCTTCAAGTCCAATATGGTGAAGACTTTGGTAGGCGGATTTATGAGTACTCATCCTCATATTATACGGTGGAGAGATATATCATTGCATACTGTGAGGAAATTCATCATGTGCCTTCTAAATAATCTTGGAATGTTCCTTTGGAGATTTTAGAGAGAGAAATATCTTTTTCACATATTGACCCAAGCAAACTGGGAAGAAGGAGAAAAAAGAGGAGGCGTGGAGTCGGAGAATCATTTCCAACAAGAAAAAATAAGTGCTCTATATGTAAGACAGTTGGCCACAAAAGAACTACATGCCCAGATCGAAATGCTCTATAATTGTTAATGTTGCACTCATTTTCTCCATTCTTGTAATAGTAATAGTATTGTTATTCTGAACTTTTAGTACTTTTTTATGATATTTCAGTAGGTGATGTTTGTGAACTTAACTCATTTATATATTGCAAAAGATGGTGAAATTTGTTGGGAATAATTAAATATGTTACAACAAATATTAGGAATAATCAAACAAATTCAGCACATATTGTACCAGATGAATGATATATTGCAGCAAATGACTCATCTGTTGGAAATGATCAAACAAATATAGACATATGTTGCAGCAGATGAGTCATTTGTTGCAACATATGAATCATTTGTTGGAAATCATCCAACAGATTTAGACATATGTTGCAGCAGATGATTCATTTGTTGCAACAGATGACTCATCTGTTGGAAATCATCCAACAGATATAGACATAGGTTGCAACAGATAAATCATCTGTTGGAAATCATCCAACAGATATTGACATCTGTTGCAACAGATGAATCATCTACACTTAGTTGATCATGTAATTATTATGTAATTCATTGAGATTGTAATTGAAGTTGTTAATTGAAAACTAATTATGATTAAATAACTTAGTTTATTTCTAATCATGAGTTAATTAATCAATTCACATTAAATAAGTCAATTGATCCATCTATTTAGAATCACTACACTTAGTTGATCATGTAATTATTATGTAATTCATTGAGATTGTAATTGAAGTTGTTAATTGAAAGATAATTGTGATTAAATAACTTAGTTTATTACTAATCATGAGTTAATTAAGCAATTCACATCAAATAAGTCAATTAATCCATCTATTTAGGATCACTACACTTAATTGATCATGTAATTATTATGTAATTCATTGAGATTGTAATTGAAGTTGTTAATTGAAAGCTAATTATGATTAAATAACTTAGTTTATTACTAATCATGAGTTAATTAAGCAATTCACATCAAATAAGTCAATTGATCTCTCTATTTAGGATCACTACACTTAGTTGATCATGTAATTATTATGTAATTCATTGAGATTGTAATTGAAGTTGTTAATTGAAAGCTAATTATGATTAAATAACTTAGTTTATTACTAATCATGAGTTAATTAAGTAAGTCACATAAAATAAGTCAATTGATCCCTCTATTTAAAATCACTACACTTAGTTGATCATGTAATTATTGTGTATTCATTGAGATTGTAATTGAAGTTGTTAATTGAAAGCTAATTATGATTAAATAACTTAGTTTATTACTAATCATTAGTTAATTAAGCAATTCACATCAAATAAGTCAATTGATCTCTCTATTTAAGATCACTACACTTAGTTGATCATGTAATTATTATGTAATCATTAAGATTGTAATTAAAGTTGTTAATTGAAAGCTAATTATGGTTAAATAACTTAATTTATTACTAATCATGAGTTAATTAAGCAATTCACATCAAATAAGTCAATTGATCTGCTGCAACAGATGTCTATATCTGTTGGATAAGTTCCAACAGATGATTCTTCTACTGCAACATATGTCTATATCTGTTGGATGGTTTCCAACAGATGATTCATCTGTTGCAACAGATAATTCATCTGTTGCAAAATGTGTAGAGTATGTTTGATTATTTTCAACAGATGTGTCATCTGTTGCAACGGATGAATCATCTGTTGCAAAATGTGTAGAGTATGCTTGATTATTTCCAACAGATGATTCATCTGTTGCAAAATGTATAGAGTATGTTTGATTATTTTCAACAGATGAGTCATCTGTTACAATAGATGTATCATCTGCTGCAACAGATGAGTATATATGTTGGATGATTTTCAATAGATGTGTAATTCATTTTTAGTAATAATCTAATATTTTTTAAATCTAAGGATAAAATAAAATTCATGACATAATAACTGGACATCTATTAAACATACAATATTGTCATCACCAAATATATAATATAACTAAATAAAATACTAAAAATAAAAAAAATTATCTGCAAATTACAGCCCATAATATAATTAAATAAAATACTAAAAATAGAAAATATTGTCTGCAAAATGCAACCCATATCAGGGCTCCAAACTCTTAAAAATTACCCCAGCGGCCCAAACTTCTTGCATTCTTGCAACTGAATTATCATTCATTAGAGTCTTAGGAGTTATCATAGAAGTGTCGGTTATCAGATGCTCAATGAAAGCAAGCGAGTATGATCCGCACGCGGCAAATGTCTCATTCTTTGGAAGGTTCTGTTTTCGACCTTCAAAAGCCCATCGTTCGTTGAGTAATTTTTCCGGCAAGTGATTCATTAGGCCACTTTGCTTCAACAACTTAGGGAACAACTCCAACAAACTCTCCATGAATATCAGAAATTGAAACTCTTCAAACACTGGTATGTTGCAGTCATAGACATTCATAACTCCCTCACTTATTTTGATCTCAACAGTCACAAAATGCTTCTACTCCAAATTCATTACTGCTATGATTCTCTTTCGCCTCTCTCCAATCCATGGCACCTGGATATGGTCTCTTTCCTCTGACATAGTCAATCATGTCATCATCCCATTCAAACTCAGCAAGTAACTCCTCTATTTTTTTCCACCAGGAGTTGTTGCTTCTTCACTGAGTTTGTTGTACCGACAGAGGAAATTACCATAAAAATTGAGGTCCATTATTCTATCTCCAAGATCATAGAATTGAATGAATTTTAGATTTCTCTCAGGCATCAGAAGAAGAATTTCATCAACATACTGAAATAATAATACAATTTATATAAGTTAGCAACTTATAATACTTGAAAAGTTGCAGCAGATAAGTCATCTGTTGCAACAGATGACCCATCTGTTGGAACATATGGATCATCTGCTGGAACAGATGACCCATCTATTGCAGCAGATGAGTCATCTATTGGATGAAATCAAAACAGTAGGTCACTGCTTTGATTTCATCCAACAGATGGATCATATGTTGCAGTAGATAAGACATCTGTTCCAACAGATGATCCATATGTTGGAACAGATCTCTGAAACTGTTAACAGATTACCCATCTATTGCAACATATTTCTCATCAGTTGCAACAGATGGATCATCTAAATAAGCAGTACAAAATCATTAAATAAATAGAAGGTTAGTAAAAGTAACTTACCCAGTCCACATACCAAAACTTCACATCAGTCATGTTCTTGATGTCTTGTGGACCAAATTTATGCATAGAGTAAATTTCTGGGGCCTTTTTTTAATTCATCAGAGTTTTCAGCTTTGCCTTTCTTGTGGCAGTCACCAACTTGTAGACATTACCTTCTTCAGCTCTCCTTGATCTCCTATGGCTCTTGGAACTTCCCCAACAGTACAAGGAAGAGGAGTTGTAATTTTCCTTGATTTAATATCTGATATTGCCTTGGAAATTATTTTTTTGTCCTCTTAATCTTAACCTGCAATGGAGTGAATGGCTCTGTAATCTTTCTTAATGGGATGACACTCCTTTTAGATGTCAATTCCTTTACAACATTAGTTAATCCCTTAAAAGCATCAATCACTCCATTGTGTTTTTCCTTGCACTCTTGGCATTTGCATGCAGAACAATAGCTTGAAGAGGCAACACCACCAAACTGTCTACCCATGTTGTGTGGTAGAACTGTAGCATGCCTACTAAAAGGGGTATGTCTACTACCAAAGTCAGGGGTATGTCTACCAGCAAAGTCAGGGGTGTGTCCACCACCAAAGTCAGGGAGGTTTCCACCACCAAAATCAGCATCTTCAGTATGACCATAGTCATGGTCATTTCTTGGTTGAAAAACCACAAGAGCATCACCAACACCAACACCATCACCACCACCAACAGTAACAACAACACCATCACCACCACTACTATCACTACCAACACCAACACCAGTAGTATCAACAATAACATCATCAAGAACCAAATCATCCTTCCCAAGTGCTTTTCTTCTGATGGCTGTTGCTCCAGCCAATTCTTTTTTTATCCTATCAATTACCTTAGGGTCCGGTAGAGTTTCCACAAACCCTAAAGTAACAAGGAATGGCATCTTTAACTCTCGATTAGTCGGGATAAGCCATGGATGCACAATCTAAAATCAACAATTAAATGTAGTAAAATAATGTTTAACTCATAATTGAATTCTATTGCAACAGATGTTAATGTGTTGCAACAGATGTGAATTTTAAAAAAATAAATTTAAGTTAATCTCTATAAAAGTAGACTTACTTCTTCCTCGGGTGGTTTGAAAATATCAAGAACTTTTGCTCTTTTATCGTTCTTGGCCGACAACCATCTCAGAATTCTAGGACTAGAAACCTCTTCTTGATAGTCCTTCACTTGTTGTCGGAGATAAGGAATGGCTTCAAATACCCAAGCCTATAAAAATTATGCTAAAAATTAAAAATATTATTCAATAAAAATAATTAAAATACAAAAATAAAATATTTATCATGAAAGCCCATGGAAAACCATATAAGTTGACTGTCTTTGGCGTTAATGGAGTCAACAAATATTTGACAGTCATTATGAAGCTTTCACGACCCCAAGGGTAGTTGTTGAATGCCTCCAGATCTTCCGAGAGCTTTATTAAACCAAGTGGTATGTTGTTGTTAACGTCTCTGGCCCAAAGAATATTATGTACAAACCAAACCAAGCACAATGATTGCTTGTGCTTCTTTGAAAGCCTTTTACCTTCTAACTTTTGAAGTAAATTTACATTTTTGAAGCTTGAACCAACAAGGGACACCAAGTCATCACCATCAATTGACTTGCCCTTTTGAATTTTCTTGACAGTCTTGACTGTTGACTTAGATTCTTTTTTTGTTGTTGTCTTTGGTGTGCGGGATGCTTTTTTTGTGTAACAACAGGAATAGGTTGAGAAGGAGGATGATATTTTAGTCCAGTAACTATGGCAAACTCCTTCAACCCAAAACAAAGTGGCATGCCACAGAAGTTGATCCAGACTTCATCCATCTTATCATTATTCTCATACATAAATCTACGTTTGAGAAGACCATACACCATGGTCATTTGAAAACGAGCATTATTATCCTCTGGCAAATCAAGATATTGCCCAAAGCAGTTGTTTTTGAAATAACCATTCAATTTTTGTTCTTGAAGTATTTTTCTGAAGGTGTCAAAAGATTTTTTCATGGCTGACTTTACCACACAATCACTAGTTAAATTTGTGACACCATCACACTCCATTCTCACAGAAAAATTATCAATGCAGAATGTTTTGACACACTCTTCAGTGAAAGGATTGTTAGGATCATGGTGTTCCTTTTCCTCATCTTCACTTTTATTATCTCCTCATTTTCCTCCTTCCTCTGATTCTACTTCATTATCTTCTACATCCCTCTCTTTATCTACACCTTCTTCCTCTACTGAGTTTTTATCTTCATCACTTTTTCCTTCATCTTCCTCACTTCCCTCACTTCCTTCATCTTCCTCACTTTCCTCATCTCCTTGTTCATCTTTACTTAAATCTCCAGATTCTTCACTTTTTTTTATTTCATTCTCTTTTTCTATATTTAAAGCTGATTGAGAAGAGACTTCTTTTTCTAATTGAGATACTTCTTGTATAACAAGCTCTTTTAGTGGTGAATGTACCCTAGCTACTTTTCTTCTTCCTTTCTTTGGAGTTGATTCACTTCCTTTTCTTTTAGTGGGAGTCATTTATCTACAAACAAGAGTAAAATAAAGGTCAATAATTGATTTGTGCATCATTAAAAAAAAAGATAACAGTAAATTTAAAATGTACAAATAATTGATCCAACAGATGAGCTACTGCTTTGATTTCATTCAACATATGACTCATATGTTCCAACAGATGGGTCATCTGTTGGAAACATAATAAGAGTAAACCAATAGATGGTATAGTTATTTCCAACATGTGCTTAATAAGTTGCAACAGATGAAGCATTTGTTGCAACATATTACACATCTGTTATGGTATTAACAAAATTTTTACCACATAATACACCAATAACATCAACATAAATCAACATTTATCTCTTGAATAACAATTTTGAAGAGCAACACCATACAAGGACAACAACACCAACATTTACCAATAAAACAACATCAATAACACCAACAAAATCCAATAAAATCAACAAAAACAACAACACCTCCAAGAACACCAAACACTTGGAACCAACCAACATAACAACAACACAAACAACAAGCCACAAATATAGTCACTTGAACAACAACATAAGATCAATATTTACCACTTGAATATCAAATTTCAAGAGCAACACCATACAAGAACAAAAAACAACACCAACATTTACCAATACAACAACACCAATAACACAAACATAATGTTCAAGAACAAGAACAAGAACAAGAACAACATTAATCCTAACTTTGAGGAGAATACTCAGTTCAAATCTTCTTCTTGTTAACTCAGTTCAAGTCCTCTTCTTATTCATTAACCAAAGCATTATTTTCAAAAAGCCTAACTTTTTGAGAT
Organism: Jaltomata sinuosa; assembly: GCA_003996215.1. NCBI lineage: Eukaryota > Viridiplantae > Streptophyta > Magnoliopsida > Solanales > Solanaceae > Jaltomata > Jaltomata sinuosa. The sequence continues at coordinate 248,641 of QJPP01003120.1, read as the reverse complement.
GCAAGACCCTTCTACAACTGTAACAACAGATTCCAACAACAACAACAACAATAATAACAACAAGAAGATCCCCAACAACAACAAGAAGAAGATCCCCAACAACAACAACAAGAAGATCCCCAACAACAACAACAACAACAACATATTTCACTCAGATTCCCAAGAAAATCAAAAATTAGGATTTTTTTGGGTTCTCGTTTCCTTGTTAAGCATCAAATACTCATTCTTGTTAACTCTCACTAGAAGAGAAGACAACTCAAGTCCATCTTTATCTTCATAACTAAAAAATTCTAATTTTTTGAAGAAAAAAAAAGAGAAGCCTTTACCTGTGAAAAAACAGAGATTGACGGTTGAAAGTAGAAAAGGGACGATGAAGAACTAGAAATTGAAGTCGCCGGAGGTTGAAAATCGCCGGAGAATGGCTATCTCGTCGATCTGTTGTCGATGGAGGGCAGCAGGTTGTTGAGAGAGAAGAAGAAGAGAGGAAACGATTTTGAGATTTGATTTTGAAAAGTGATTTTTCAATTTTAACTTTCTATTTTTATTAAATATAGTTGTGGATTGATTTGTATTTTTAAAAAGATTAAAAAGTTTTAAAAATATTAATTGAGTCCCTAATTAATTTAATTAATCTTTTAAGTGTCTTTGACACTTAGGATTGATCAAAAGTCACCAATATTAATTTCAAAACTTAAGTGTTACTCCAATTCAATTTTCTCGAGAAACTTCGCTCAAAGTCCTAAAAGTCTAAAAGACAATCGAGGAGGATGATAGTGAATAATGATGGCAATGCATAAACTTAACAGAAAATGGAGAAAATCTCAAGGAGAATCTCATTACGACGAGGACGATAAATTCTCTTTGCCAACTCGCGACGAATTTCGTCCCGTTGATTCCCAAGGTCATCCATGGCTTCTTCAATCTTTGTTAGTAAAAGTTCTCAATCCTAATAAATTAGGGTTTTTTATTTGTTCAAGTTGAATTTGCAGAACAAGAGGAATTGGTTCGATCTCTCGAGAAAGTTCAAACCCAGCAATCTCTTCTCTGGAAGGTACGTCTATTACTTTACAATTTTCAAAATTTGGTATTATTTGCCTTTTTATTTTTCATGTCATGCAGGGTGTGTTCTCAGGGCTACTCTCGTGTTATGTGGCTTTTCTCGTATACTCAGTCTATCAACAGGCCTATTATCCCTGGGAATTGGTATTACTCTGCTCCTTATACAGATGTATTTGACCTTGTATCTTGTCAATACTATGCAAAAAAAAAAACAAAAAACCAAGAGTTAGTGGGACAAATGGGAAGGTAGCAAGCAGTTTCGCAGGCAAGAATAACGGATAAATGAATAAATCATTGTACTGACGTCATATAAAAAATATAATTTTGATCATATTTATATAACATTATTCAAGTGTATTACTACAACTGACGCCAAGATGTTCTAATTTTTTGAAATGTATTCATTTATACCCTTACCATTATCAAGGGATTATATAAGTAATCACTTGGAGTGTTGACTCGACGGTCTGGTTGGTCCGAGGTTTAATGGAGGTGTCATGGGTTCAAAACCTTTTTAACATGCTCAAAAACTTTAAAAAAAGGGGTTTGGTATTGGGGCTTAAACCTTGGATTTAAACTCTATAACTGAAATCCAGATTGATGAAGTGTTGTCAATTTATATTTTTTGCTGTACTAATTTTTTATTTTGGCATATCCTATGTATGTATCGGAAACAGCCTCTCTACCTCTAAGGTAGTGGTAAGGGCTCCCAGACCCTATTTTGTGGGATTACACTGGGTATGGGTATGTTGTTGTTGTTGCATATTCTATGTATGTATTTAGAAAAAATATTCAATGAATCTGCTTGTAGCAAATACGTGGCGGAATAGTCGACATCCCCACAACTGGGCTTAAACACCCAAAAATAAAAAAGAAGCAGCAGCAAACAAAACCATATGCAAGTCCCAGCGAAGCAGCTAGGAAGGAAATAATAAGTTGGTTTAAATCATGTAACTTCTTACAATATTTTTAGGACACCAAACACGATGCCTTACATTCATCCATCTATTTTGTGCTCAACCATCGGGATGTTTCAGGTCTCTTGTTAAGGAAGGTTATTGAATGTAAAATTGGGGAAGGTGGACAAGCTTGTCATCATGTTTCTGTAGAAAATGTCTGTTGTTGAAATGTTTTACATCACGAAATCATTTTTCTTTAATTTAGATTGGGAAGTCATTTTCTGGATCAATTTCCAGTGTTCGAAATCATTGTTCTTTAATTTAGATTGGGAAGTCATTTTCTGGATCAATTTCCAGTGTTTGAAATCATTATTCTTTAATTTAGATTGGGAAGTCATTTTCTGGATCAATTTCCAGTGTTTGTAGGGTATAAAGTGGATTCTGAGGTATGAGAATGCTGGTTTGGCCGAAGTAAGTGATATGTTGTAACCAACAACAACAAACAACAACAACATACCCAGTGTATTCCCACAAAGTGGGGTCTGGGGAGGGTAGAATGTACGCAGCGTACCTTTACCTTAGATGAAGTAAAAAGGCTGTTTCCGATAGACCCCCGGCTCAAAACCAAAAAGGACCATAAGAGGTCGAAATAAAAGTACAAGAGATATACACAGTAAAAGGACAACATGTAATCACACAAGTATACTATAATAGAATAGTACTATACCCGAACCACATGAAACCCTAAGAAAGCAGCGAAACTGAAGAACAAGATACTACAAGAGCCAACCTACAACTACTAACTAGTGCACAAGACACTGCATCCCTACCTACTAGTATGAAGAAGACCTACCTACTAACCGTCTACCCTAATCCGAGCCCTCCACACCTTTCTATCTAAGGTCAAGTCCTCGGTAAGCCGCAACTGCGCCAAATCTTATCTAATCACCTTTCTCCAATATTTCTTCGGTCTACCTCTACCTCTCTTGAAATCATCCATAGCCAATCTCTCACACTTCCTCACCGGGGCCTCCCTGCATCTCCTGTTCACATGCCCGAACCATCTCAACCTCACTTCTCGCATCTTGTCTTCTACTGAAGACACTCCCACCTTGTCTCGAATATCTTCATTCCTAAACCTATCCCTCCTAGTAAACCCACACATCCATCGCAACATCCTCATCTCCGCTACCTTCAACTTCTGAACATGAGAATTCTTGACTGGCCAACACTCTGCCCCGTACAGCATACGCGGTCTAACTGCCACTCTGTAGAACTTGCCTATCAGTCTAGGAGGCACATTAAGACTCCGGAAGCGAGCCTCCATTTCATCCACCCTGCACCAATACGATGGGTAACAACCTCGTCAATCTCCCAATCTCCTTAGATAAAAGACCCAAGGTACTTGAAGCTACCTCTCTCCTGGGTGGCATGCGTATCGAGCCTCACTTCCACGCCGGATTCCTGAGACATGCCGCTAAAATTGCACTCCAAATATTCTGTCTTCGTCCTGCTCAACCTGAACCCTTTAGACTCCAGAGTTTGTCTCCAAACCTCCAACTTGGCATTAACTCCCTCACGAGTCTCGTCAATCAAAACAATATCGTCCGCAAACAACATACACCATGGCACAATTGTGAGAAAATAATGTTAGTAAAAGGGCAGCCCGGTGCACTAAAGCTCCCGCTATGCGCGGGGTCCGGGGAAGGGCCGGACCACAAGGGTCTATTGTACGCAGCCTCACCTTACATTTTTGCAAAGGGCTGTTTCCACGGCTTGAACCCATGACCTCCTGGTCACATGGCAGCAACTTTACCAGTTACTCCAAGGCTCTCCTTCGAGAAAATAATGTTAGTATGGAAATATATTCACTGATAAATATTTTCCTCCATACCAAAACAAGGAGCCTTTTTCAGTGAAATTAAGATGATTTGAAAAGGAAGAATGCTCAAGTATGAGTGCCATATGACAGTCATGAATTATAACAGTTCCTTGGTCTTTACCAATCATTATCTGGCCCATCCATAATCACGATCTTATATATAAGAAGAACAAAAGATCTTTCTTGATCAATCCCTTTGCCCCATCCATGTAGCTGGTGCCTGAAATCAAGCCTGTAGGGCATGGATTCATGTGATCAACTAAATCAAGCTTAGAGAACATATATTATTAGACCGTGTCCATCCCAGTCCGAATATGGATAGGTTTTAGCTATTATTACTCTGTATCCTAGTGTTATTGCACCTCTCCAATCCTTATCAAATTGTATTTCCCAAGTGTATATAAAGACATATAAGGCAGCGATATGAATTGTGAGAAGTTATTAACAGAACTTTTGCTTCAGTTCTTCTCTGCTTCTTCTGATTTTACAGATATGATCTTATGAGGGAAACTGAGGCTTCACTGGAAATTATATCCAGTTTAAGTTAGAGGAAATACCATTTTACACAGAAGAAATGTCTACATAGTCCTTGTTTTGATAGAGGAAATACCAATTTAAGTTAGAGGAAATACCATTTACACAGAAGAAATGTCTACATAGTTCTTGTTTTGATAGAGTTTTTGGTTTAAATGTTTTTCCATTATTTATTTTTGATAACCAAGAAATACTCAAGGGCCAGTGTCACACAGTTCAACACTTGGTGGATAATGGACCCATCCCTATGCCCTACTTAAATACCAAGCTTCGTAATGTGCGTCTAGCCTACACATCACGTGTTTCACTCTTACTAATAGATCAAATCCATGGACATTAATGAGTAACACCATTCATGTTTATGGATATGTCAAGGATTTCTTTGTCTTCTTTTCCAATTTTCCTATACTTGTTCATTCTTCATAAATGAAGTTTCATGTTTCTACCTAGAAATATAACTATTCATTACCCTTAGATCCCACCTTTTAATCCCTTTTTCCTTTAAATCTTTTGCCTATGATGGGCTTCCAAAGAAGAAGCAGTTTTTTCTATGAGACTCTTCTCTTGAAATGATTTGCAATATAGTTCATCGGGAGCTGCTGAAGAGCTCATCTTTTTTCTGCCAGTAGGATTTTCTAGCAAAGCATTCCTGTGAAAAGGTTTAGTGTTATCCTTTAACTTTGGTGGGAGTTCAGAGAATGATGAGAGGAGAAATATTATTATTTTGAACTTCTGTAATGCTCAACTATTTATTTCTTTTTTTTTTCTTCCAATAAGGTTGTTTGCCTAGAGGTCAATGAAGTGGGTTGAGAACCATGAGGTTTCATGTTCAAATCCCAGCAGAGACAAAATATTAAGTGATTTCTTTCGTCTGTCCTAGCCTTGTGGATAGAGGTAAGCCTTGTGGATCGAGTTACCTGGTCCTGTTGCGGTGGGAGGTGACAAGTATCTTGTGGAACTACTCGAGGTGTGCACAAGTTGGCCCGGACACCACGGCTATAAAAAAGGTTCTTTACTGCTTCACTGTATCCAATTACTAGACTTTCCATATTGAATCATTCATTATGGTCATAGGGCTAAAGTAATAAACTTGTTTTAACTCATTTAACTCTCAATATCACTTTTGGTAGCTTTTTCTTTATTTTCACCTCTCCCACTAGCCCGGGTGAAAACGTAAGGGCTTAGGACTGAAATTAGATGACTGAAACTACAAACTTGGCTTATAATAAACTAGGAATCCTTCAAGTAGTTTGGTAACCTGAATGCAATCATCCAAGAAAGAGATGAACAAGTAGTCTAGAAGCAAGAGTACAAGCACTACAAACTTAAAACATAATCTTAAAACCTACGATGGATATTTATAGTATTAGTTTTCATACAACTCTCTCTCTCTCTCTCTCCCCACTAAGGCAACCACTGCTCACCACCACGGTGACCATCAGAATTGGTCCTTTAATGTTTCTTTCTTTCTCTCTCCACCTACTCTCTCTCTCTCTCCACTAAAGCATCCACTACTCACCACCACGGGTGACTACCTCTTTTATCGGTGAAAACAAATTATCTCTTAACACTTATCTCTTCTCTCTCTCCTCCACTGATTCCCCCCTCTCCTTTTCTCTTTCATCGAACTACCAGGGCCATCACCGACTTGCAACCCAGCAACAAATAGAGACTCCGTCACCATTGCGCATCAACATCAAGGACATCGACGTGGGTCAGATCCAGGCGACCAGATTCCGGAGACTAATTTCAGCGGTAGATTTCACCGGAATCCACCAAATCGACGAAGAAACCCACCTAATCCTCGACGATTTCTATCCTTAATCTTTCTTTTCTCCCCACGTTTGGTTTCTACATTGTTTCTTGTTTTGATTATTTTGCTTTGTTTAATTTTGTTTTCACTCTCGTTCTATAGACGGTACAAATTTGAATTTGTTTCAGTTGTGTGTTTAGGTGTATTGAATTAATTGTTTCTTGCTTTGATTATTTTGTTGGAATTTGTTTCAGTTTGTGCCTTTTGATTCTTGCTTGCTTGCGCTCTGATTCCTTCCTTATTGATCTTGGCCTTTAGATTCTTGCTTGTTCTTTAGTATTGATTGATTGATTCCTGCTTGTTTAGTGTAAACCCTTGACTAGTTCTTATTTTCTTTAGCGACTCTAGTGAACGATGGTAGACTAGGTTTATGTTCTCGGTTGGGGACAGAGGCGAGGGTCAGGGGTGGTATGTGGGTTAGGGGAGCTTCTAGACTGAGAGTAAGGTCCTAGAACATATAGTGACTTTAACATGGAAGTCTGTAGAGCTAGTGAAGATTCTCAAGAAGAGTAGTATTAATATAGCTTGTGTCCAGGAAACCTAATGTGTAGGAACTAAGGTGCGGGATGTGGATGGGTATATTGTGGTACTCAAGAGGTTCAAGGAATAGGAATGGAGTTGGAATCTTAGTAGATAGAGAGCTAAGGGAGCAAGTGATAGAGGTTAGGAGGGTCAACGATATGATAGTGGTGATGATTAAATTAGTCGTTGAAGGGTCTACTTTGAACATTATTACTGCATACAAACCACAATCAAGCTTGGACGAGGACAAAAAGAGCTTTTGAGAAGCTTTGGACGAGGTGGTGAGAGGTATACCACCACTGAGAAGCTTTTTGTAGGAGATTTCAGTGGACACATCGGGCCATCTTCGAGGGGCTATGATGATATGCATGGAGGCTTTGGTTACAGGGACATGAACGAAGGAGTCTCACTTTTGGATTTTGCCAGAGCTTTTGGGTTAGTGGTAGCCAATTCGACTTTCCCGAAGAAAGACAAGCACTTGGTAACCTTCCGTAGTACGACGGCTAAGACTTAGATAGACTATTTGCTCTTTAGCAAGAGTGATAAAGGTATTTGTAAAGACGGTAAGGTTATCCCGAGTGAGAATTCCCCATCCAACATAAACTCTTGTTGATGGATTTGGAGATTAAGAAGGAGAGGAAGAAGAGGGTTGTGGATGACCGACCAAGGATCAAATGGAGTAGCTTGGCTATGGCCAGTGCCCCGGAGATGAGGGAAAAGTTGATGGTTATGAGGGCTTGGGGGAGTAGTGGGGATGCTAGACAATATGTGGGATAGGATTGCTGGTTGTATTAAGGAAGTGGCTAAAGAGGTGCTGGGTCTCGAGAGGTAGAAGGTACAAGGTTAGTAGGTGTTAGTGCGTTGTCTTGCTATCCGTCCATATTAGTAGTCGTAGTATTGCTCTTATAGTTTCTTGTCCTTCGATTTCTGTTACTATCTGTTATTTCTTGTACTTCAATTATCGAATTATTTTCTGTTGTTTCTTGTACTTCTGTTATTTCTTTTTCTGGACTGACTGTTTTTTCTTGAGCCGAGGATCTATTGGAGACAACTTCTCTACCTATGAGGTAGGGGTAAGGTCTACATACTCTCTACCCTTCCCATACCCCACTTTGTGGGTGTATACTGGGTATGCCAACTCTACATCAAAAGGGATCATCTTTAGGACCAGGGCTGTTGGTAAATCAATGTTAAATGCATGTCAAAATTTGACTGATGAATAAGACACATTTTGGTATGAATCAGTGGCATCCGGTTGTTGATATGTGCACAACGAGAAAGAACAATATCATCTTAAAGGAAACATGATGAAGAGAATTTTTAGAAAGTGCACCATTTGATGGACTTATGTTCTCCATCTCATCTGTATGATTAAAAGAGAGCATTAAAAACTACATTGTTGGTGTGCCATATTGTTAACATCAATATCACATTGAAATTAATGCTCAATGCCCATCAATATCACATTGAAATTATTGCTCAATGCCAAGGTTAAGTGTTAATTAATCATGAAAATTTGAGGATGGCATCTTATAATCAAGGATTTCTTAAATCAAACAAGCTGAAACATGGATAAAGTCCAATTTCCCTTATATAATTCTCTCTCTCTTTTCTTTGATGTTGGAATTTCTGAGAGTACCCCGAAGAAGCCATATCTGAATTTGGTCAAACTAGCACTGCAAATCTTTAGAAAGTCCAAGGAGATATGAATGCTAGATAGTTGGATTAGCTTATGAAGGAGACTTTAATGCCATATTATGGTAGGAAAATGATTGAAAAATTATAACTTACATTTTTAATTTTTATTTTTCTCACTTAGTGGTGTATGTTTTTGGTTTATATGTTGAGTGTAATAAACATGCTTTATAAGCATCAATATTATGTTGATACTTTTGTTACTCTTAAAATGAAGGGAAAAGGGTCAGGTTTACCCCTCTACTTTCAAAGATTGTTTATGTAAAGAAAGGATCTCGGGCCTAACTCAAGAGAGGAGGATTACCCAAGACCATATAAGGAGACCGCCCATCCTTTTTTCATCTAATGTGGGACTCGTCAACACCCCAACTCACGCATAGGGTTGAACATCAGGAGCGTGGATAATTTAATATGGGGGCTAACATTGGGAAACAAGAATTGAGATGGGTCCTGCTCTGATACCATATAAAGAAATGGATCTTGAGCCTATCTGATACCATATAAAGAAATGGATCTTGAGCCTAACTCAATCAAGAGAGGAGGATTGTCCAAGACCATATAAGAAGACCACCGGCACCCATCCCTTCTTAATCCGACGTTGGACTCTTTAACCGTTTATATTTAACCTCCATTATACTTTGCCAACAAATATTCACCATACTTGTCACATATACCCCTATTCCTAACAGAGGTCCACCGTGACAATGACCCTACTATCAAGCCCGACATTCTGGTGAGGTGGATGCTACGTGGCATGCCACCTCACTACCCTAATCCTATCTTACCTCCTCTCCCAATTCCTTATGTTCCCTTCTATTTCTTCTTTTACCACTACTCAAAGTCACCAACATCTCAACGTATTCAAGAAAATTGTACATATAATGACTTTTGAATATCACCTCTAAGTTCACATACCATAGTTGATTTTTGAATGGACTAAAATTCTATAAAAATGGCTGCCTTGACACATGTATCTCCTTATTATCAATGTCATAAATTAAGTTTGGTACATTATAGACTTCTAGAGTTGTCCTCACTTCTAGCAACTACCTCACCACATGTTCCATTTTCAAGAAAAAAGAAAAAAATTTAGCAGATTCATAGTTTTGGCCATGGCTGATTTGAAGACAAGCACTGTTCTTGTTACGGGAGCTGGTGGCTGATTCAATAAAATTTCCGTTTTACCCTTTTGGGGTTTCTTGATTTTGATACAGTCGTTCACCCCCTCTTCTTTTTATTTTTTGTAATGTTTTCAACTGAGTAGTCATATGAATCGTGTTTGGTTGTGGGTTTCTTTTTTTTTTTTTTTTTTTTTTTTTTTTTTTTTTGAAGTAAGAAGGGTTTTAGTAAATTTATTATGTAATCTTTATTTTCTGTAAATTTTAAATAATTTTCCCCCTTCCACCCTACCTCCAAGAGGTAGGGGTAAGGTCCGCGTACACTTTACCTTCCCCAGACCCCACTTGTGGAATTACACCGATTATGTTGTTGATTTCTCCCCTTCCATTAGTTTTTTGGCTTAAGATGGGTGGCTGGGTGGTTCTCGACTTGGGAAAGATGATGGCATTGCAGGTATTGTTGGGAAATGGAATTCGGGTGTGATGGATTATTCCGGCGAGTAGTGCTGCGGGAGAGGGTAATTTGATGGGTTATATGGTGGGATCAAATTATGGGGGCAAAATTCACGAGGGGGTAAAATAGGGTTAAGGTGGCACGCCATGTGGCGTCAACCTCACCCAAATGTCAGGCCACATAGGATTCGATAGTTGGGTCCTTGCCATGATGGACCTCCGTTAGAAATAGGGGCATATTTGATAAGTATGGTAACAGTAGGGGTATATCTGATCGGAAAGTTTAACAGGGGTTAAATGTTGACAACATTGAAATTAGAGGGGTAAATTTGATCCTCTTCCCTAAAAGGAATGCAACACAAAAGATATTCACCTTTTCCCTTTAAAAAAGCCTCGGGCTAATTTTATGGCACCGCTACTTTCCACTGAAGAGGTGCTTGTAAATTCTAAAGAGTAAGTATGTGAAGTATATACTTCATACAATATCTTCCTCATTAATGCCTGCTAATTTCAGAATTTTAATATGGTTAACAGCGATATCATGCTTACTTCATGTATGAAGTTGATGCGTGGACCATCATTGCTGCAGGTTTGTTTCTTTTATTACTTTCCTCTTTTCTTTGGCATTGCAGCTTATTCAGTGCCTAAAAAATCTCTCTGAACATAGCACCTTTTTCTGGTCATGGCCTACTACTGTAAATTTCCTGCAGCTTTACCTTTCTTTCTAGGAAGACAAATCTTGTGATGCATTGAGCTTTATTATGACAATGGTAAAATTGCAGAGGGTTATGGTGGATACAACATGATGTGGCCCAGAGTATAAAGGTTGACAACAATAGACACATAGATACTAAGTTGCTTGGACTTCTTCACTTTCACTGTTGCACTCGTGTCGACACGATGTGGGTGTGGGATTCATACCGGATTTGGTCAACCGATTTTGGGTACTTTGACCAAAATCGACGGAGAAATTTGGGACAAATACCTATGATATTTGTAATCAAAACAAAAGCTAAGGTGAAATTGAAGAAAATGGAATAGCTTGTATATAGAAATTTCTGTGTCAGTCCTTTTCCTTTATCTCCTTGGATTCTCCTCTTTATCAATATTTTTCTCCTCGGGATACCTTGTGATTTTTCCACATAATGTTTAATAATTTAGATATATAACTCTATTTTAGATATTTGAATTATTTTTTGCCAAATATCTGCACCCATATCGGTACTCCCGAATCTTAAAATTCAGATCATGAAGGATCTGACCTCTAGATCCACACCCGTATCGGACACCCACACCGAGTCCGAGCAACTTAGCATAGATACCCTTTGTGTTATTTTCATTTCATTGTTCACTTGCCTATTAACTTACAGGTTCAGTTAAATCACTTCAGTAATTTATGGAAAGATGGTACCCTCCGTTCCTATTTATATGACACTCTTTCTATTGCAGGACTTCCCAAAATGTTAGATATTATTCCATTTTTACGGAACCTTCACAATTTTCAAGAATTGAAGTATAAACTTTGGTCTGATGTTTTTTCTATCACTCACTTATCAACCATTAGTTTAGTAATTTTATTGTACAATCACTAACGTAATATATAAGTCAAACTAAAATCTTAAAATTTGTTCCCAGTCAAATGCCGTCATATGAAATGAAAAAAACAGGAGTAAGTATTTAATCATTATATTGGTTACGGTAATGCTTTAGGATTAGGGGAGAATAAAGACTAAAAAGATGTTGTTACAAGCTTGCTCAACAAGTAATCTCTAGCATGGTTATAACCCCCTCCTTCATTTGGAGGGGCTCACAAGCTTTAAATTATTTCTGGCACTGCTGGAAACTTCTATTGACCATGTTTTACCCTCTGAAAAGTAGATAAAAGGAAAATAAAACTAAAAAACAAAATCAATGAGCGAGGGGATTGACTACTTGGTGACCTCAGATAAGGTACTGGTAAATGTTAAAATTATTTCTTGGTTAGGGGCAAAAAGCTTTTAAGCAGGCTAGCATTTGATTATTTTCTACCATTGAAAGACAATTGTTCCGAGTTCATAAAGAGCATGTCCTGCAGATTATATTGGTAATGATCTTAGAGAATTATTATTTCCAGTCTTAAATGTGCTGGAAATTATATTCTATCATTAGTAAATGACAAACAGTTTTTAATATTTCACACCCTACTGTGCGCACCCGAGGGTAGCGGCTGCGGGTTCCCTTGTCATAAGAAAAATATGTTTCACAGCCTAATTGTTGGCAGTCACTGGAAAAATTCTCAGATTGGGCAGCTATTTTCACGTGCTTAATGACCATAAAGGGCTTATTGCATGAATCAAAATATCATAGGAGGTGGCTGTGGTCATCATGCTGCATTGGCATGATAGTGGCAGTGTTTTGGTTGCATCATATGCTAAGGTGAGCTGCTAATCACAACAAAGTTTTATTTTATTTCTAATTATGGTTGTTTAACAGCCACTTTTGGGATGTGAAACTACCTAAACAACTGAAATTGAAGGAGTAACCAAGTGGAGACTTCAATTTTGCCTATTGCATTCCTACAAATAAGCTACCACCATTGTAGATAGGCCCTTGCCCACCACATTTGTAATAGTTCCAGTTTCTTTTTCTTCTAATGATCATTCCCTTTTATTGACAACTAGTCTTTGGGCATGCGTTTTGTGCGTGTACCCCATATCAATGAGTATACAATTTAAAAATCACATGCATATTATTAAACATTATGCTTGAGTTATGAAAATGATCAATGTTTTTTTTTTGGCAAATAACTGGACGATCTTATTCACCAAGTAACCGTTGAACAGCTCGAAGGAGAAAAAAACAGATCAAACTGGGACTAAGCAACAAGTTTATCAGTCCCTACTAACTGATTACCCTACTACATCAGCTAAGGGTAAAAATTCAAACTATCTAAATTTTGTTCACTCCCAGTCGTGTTGCACCTCGAACATGCACTTCCTGTACAATCTGCTTGACCACTGCTTCTATACTCCTCTGCTTCTGTTGAAAGATCCTGGCATTCCTTTCCTGCCAAATATGGTGTGTAGCACAGGCCAGGCACATTCTGTATACTTCTGCAGCTGCGCTATTGCCTTTATAGAATGAGATAGTCCACTGCAACTCTTCATGCCACTCCATGTGATGACTTGTTATTCCTTGCCAACCTAGTATCCGTCTCCAAATTGTTGAGGAGAACACACACTTAAAAAAACAAATGTCCCACACTTTCATCAGCTTGCTCAGGGTATGGGAGGGGGAAAGTAATAAACAAAGGGGTCTACACTATTACTGTTCGATTAGCTTCATTTCAACAAAATTTCAGCTGGTACCTCACAACGGTCCAAATTGTAGAATAGAGAGGCATGATCTATGGTGGAAAATCACAGCAACTAGCAGAATACGTGCAGGACCTTGGGTGGTGTGTGGAGATTATAATATTACATGGTTTTGTACAGAAAGAAGAAACAACAACACGCTCACAAGGGATATGCTCGGATTTTCAGATTTCATTGACGACTTGGAGCTCTTAGATTCTCGATTTACCTGGACAAAGGGGGACAATCAAGAGACCTCTTCAAGATTCGATATGTTCTTATTCTCAACAAAGTGGGACGAGACGTTCAAAAATATTAGACAAGCTATGTTGCCCAGTTTTTCTAATCATACTCCCATTTCATTACAATGTGGGGAATGGGGAGATTCAAAATCATATTTCAAGTTTGAAAATTGGTGGTTGGGGGTTGAAGGGTTCACTGATAAAGTCTAGTCTTGGTGGTCTTCTTTGAAGTTTATGGTAGACACGATTACATGCTTGCAAACTGAAGCTCTTAAAGGGGAACTTAAGGTATGGAATTCTACTAATTTTGACAGCTTGAAGAAGAAGACAACTAAGCTCCTGGATCAAATGTCAGAACTGGATAGCATTCAGGAACTTGGAATTCTAAATGAAGAAGAATTGATACCGAAGGCTAGCTTATTCATGGAGATAGAGGAGAATGCAAATGAAGAGATAGCTGGGACAGAAGTCAAGGTTGCTATGGCTAAAGTAGGATGATAGAAACAAATTTTTTTTCCAACAAATGGCAAATGTTCACTAAAGAAACAACACCAATAAATAAGCTTGTAGTAAATGGTGAACCTGTGGAAGATCAAGTGGCTATCAAAAGGGAGGTAGTGTCCTTTTATTAAAAGTTATATGGTGAAATTGAAGATTGGAGACCCGACTTCACCTGAATGAAGTGTCCAAAAATCAATGTGGTGGCTACAACCACCATTTGAAGAACAGGAGATATTAGACTGTATCAAGATGTGTGCTACAGATAAAGCACCGGGGCCTGATGGATGTTCTATGGAATTTTTTCATAGCTGCTGGGTAGTCATTAAGACTGACCTTATAATGACACTTGGAAAATTTCCACTCAAGAACTTTTTGAGAAAAAATTTAATGCGACATATGTGGCTCTAATTCCTAAAATGAATGGGCTATGGAGCTAAGAGATTTTGGACCTATCAGCCTAATAGGAAATGTATACAAGATTATCTCCAAATTGCTTACAGAGACTCTAAGAGACATAAGAAGGTGATACACAAGCTAGTGGATAGCCATCAAATGGAATTCCTTAAAGGTGGACTGATGATAGATGCGACATTAGTAGCTAATGAGTGTGTGGACACTAGAATGAAAGGAGTAATCTAGGGGTTTTGTGCAAAGTAGATATCAAAAAGGCTTATAATCATATAAATTGGGCCGTTCTGATTAAGAGGTTGAAGGATATGGGTTTTGGTAACAAATGGGTCAACTAGGTCTTCTTCTGTATCATTACTGTTCGATTCACAATTTTGTTAAATGGAGCACCTGAAGGTTTTTTTCCCTCCCAAAGAGGATTGAGACAAGGGGATCCCCTTTCACTTTCTCTTCATTATTGTAATGGAAGGGCTAAACAACATGATAAAATTTGCTAACCAAAACAATTGCTTAGGAGGTTTTAAAGTCTCAAACAATGAGGGAAGCAACATGGAAGTTCTCACCTTTTATATACTGATGATTCCTTGGGTTTTCTTGATGCTAAGGTGGAGTAACCTTTTTTTTGACAAATTGTACTGTTGTATTCCTCAACAATTAAGGACTGCTGGCTACCTTTCAAAAAGCAAGATACAGAATAAGTTAGGCCCTAGATCTACAATTCACCTATAAAATTAGGTCTTGAGCCTAACTCACACGCCAAAAGCTAGCTCAAAGGGAGGAGGATTGCCCAAGCCTTATAAGGAGACCACCCATATCATTAACCACCAATGTGGGACTTTTTTTCATTCTTTAACACCCCACCTCACACCCATGAATGGATATTTGGTGCGTGGACAATTTTTATTTGGGGGCTCAATATTGGGTGAGATGAGTCCTGCTTTGATACCATGTAAAATTAGGTCTTGGGCCTAACTCACACCCCAAAAGCTAACTCAAAGGGAGGAGGATTGCCCAAGCCTTATAAGGAGACCACCTATTTCATTAACCACTAATATGAGACTTTTTTTCATTCTTTAACAAAATCTACCAGGTCATCAAGTTCCTCTGTACAATTTTCTTTACATAAAAAAATTAAGGACACTAAGCAACTCTCCATTTCACATCATGAGTCAATTTGATTTTATCTTCAAAGCACGTTCCATTTCTCTCCTTCCACACTGACCACCATATGCATGAGGGTATTATCCTCCACCACTTTTTATGGCTCTTGCTTCCCCCTCTTCTAATCCAACAGCTCATCAAGTCAGCTGTGTGTTCAGGCATGATCCACTGTCTTTGTGAAGCTGGAAAACAGGTTCCAAATCTGAGTGATAAACTTACAATGTAGAAAAAGGTGATTATTTGTTTCCCCAGTCCAGTGTTATTAAAGGCGATCGCCTTATCGCCTTGGCGACGTGGCGAGGCGAGGCGAGGCGACGACATCTCGCCTCCAGGCTCCGTGGCGACTGCAGATCGAAAAGGCGACGCCATGGCGATGTGGCGAGGCGAGGCGACGGCGATAAAAGGCGACGCCTTTTAATTTTTTTAAAAAAATTAGGATTTTTAAGAGATAAAAGGTATTTTTAGGCTTGTTTCCATATTTCCCTTGAAACCTTGTGATTGCGGCGACGGGTAACTCAGACGCAACAACTTCAGAGTTCAGACTCCGGCGGCGACTGCAACTCCGGCCGGCCAGCTCCGGCGAGTCTCCGACAGTCCGACTTCTCCATAGGTAAGTAACTCTTTTTCTTTTCTTTTTCTATTTCTTCTTCTACTTTCTTCTTCTACTTCATATTCTGATTTCTTTTTCTACTTTCTTTTTCTACTTCATATTCTGATTTCTTTTTCTACTTTCTTCTTCTTCCTCTGATTTTTCACTTCTTCCTCTGTTTTTTAACTCTTCTTTTCTTCCTCTGTTTTTTTCTCTTCTTTTCTTCCTCTGTTTTTCTCTTCTTTTGTTCCTCTGTTTTTTTTCTCTAATTTAGTTATATAATATACTAATTAGTAATTAATATCGTAATTGTTGACCATTAACAATAATTTCAATGGCGTCTCAATCTAATAAAATATTTGCTACTATGAACTATCTATTTTTAGTTTTTGAATTGAAATATTTGCTAATATGTTATTGCTATTGAGATTTTGATTATTTATATGTGCAATTAAATATTTTAATTTTTTGGTATTAATTGGCGCCGCACTTCAAAAAGGCGAGCGCCTCGCCGCTAGCCTCACCGCGTGGCGAGGCAGAGCCTTGTCGCCTTGTGTCGCCTTTCGCCGTCCAAAACACTGCCCCAGTCTCATTTCACAAAAAAGTCTGGTCACCACTACTCTTCCCTTTTTCTGTAGCACTTCATGAGTAAGGCAAGCCGCCTTCACTACTAACCATGTGAAGCACTTTACCTTAGTAGGTGCCATGCGTTTCCAAATTCTTTTGTAGACCTTTGACTCTTCATTCTGTGCTGCATTCATTTCCTTCTTGTAAAGCCTGTTC
Source organism: Jaltomata sinuosa (assembly GCA_003996215.1). Lineage (NCBI taxonomy): Eukaryota > Viridiplantae > Streptophyta > Magnoliopsida > Solanales > Solanaceae > Jaltomata > Jaltomata sinuosa. The sequence continues at coordinate 231,650 of QJPP01003120.1, read as the reverse complement.
ACGGAGAAGGTACCATCCCCTGTGTGCCTCCATTTCAGAGAGTCAGTTTCAGTAATTGTGGATTGAAAATCCTCCACCAACCTAAGTAAATCATCCACCCTTCCCACTTCCAATCATTAAGAAGTCTTTTGAAGTTCAGGTTCCAACCTTGAGGGGATCAACACTCATTGATAAAAACCTCAAAATCGCTACTCACAACCATCAAATCAGGGAATGCTTCCTGAAGTGTAGCTTGCCCAATCCAGTTATCCTTCCAAAATTTGGTTCCGTCACCATTGCCTACTTTGATTCTGGAGTTTGCCTGCAGCTTTGGCCAAAGGTATCTGATAGTTTTCCACACACCTACACCATAAGTACTGTTAACTTCTTTAGAGCACCAAGAGCTATCGGACCATACTTAAGTGAGATGACTTCCTTCCCCAGTGAGGAGTCGTCCTTGCTGAATCTCCATAACCACTTTATTAAGAGACTGCTGTTTTGGATCTTCAGGTTCCTGATGTTTTGGAAGAGTTTGCTTTTTCCAATAAATGGTGCGACAAAAATTCAGGCTTGGCTCTCTTCCTATTGTCTATTTAGGCATGCCTATGAGATTAAAAAACAAACTGCAAGAGATACGGGATGGAGTTCTTGAAAGGTTTGTAAAAAAGATGGGCTAGGTGGAAAAGCCAATATCTATCTCTGGGTGGTAGGGTAGGGTGATACTGGTAAACACTCTTCTTGACTCACTACCCACTTACATGATGTCATTTATCCCTTTGAATTCTAGAGTTAGAAGCAATGGTGTCAGCCATTCTAATAAGAATCAAGTTTTACCTGAATAAACAAGAAAATAATGCGGAAGCGAAAATACGAAGATTAAAAATAAGAATTGAATGATATGTGAAATTTGAGAATAAAATCCCCAAATTTCAAGATAAAGTGCTAAGAACCCTAATTGATCTTAGTATTCAAAATTAGTGGATTAGAACTTATTATGATACTAATAGAGTCAATTAAAGAACTTAGATCAAAAGTGATCTAGACTCCTATTTCGAAGAAATTAGAGACAATAATTAGTATGAGATGAATTACCTTCTTTAATTTACTTTATAGAAACCAAAGATATCAAGTTAAGAATTAATCTTACCTCTTAAAGAATCGTTCTTATAAGGTTGTAAGATAAATCCATAGTCACTACACATAAAGGTGTAAAAAAGAGAAACCTCTTAAATAATATTAATAATGTCTATTGAAAATAACAAAATCCACCCCTATATATAGAGATAACCTATCCCAAATAGCATGGAATTCGAATTCTACTTTTATGAAAATAATAAATACTAAATCAAACTAGGAAACTTTTAAACTAAGAAAGCATGTAAAATAATGTCAAAATTAATCCCTAATAAAATAAGGAAAAGCTGCTAAATTTGCACCAAAAAATCAGCACTTTGGGTCATGTAAATCTGCCAATTTGGCGTGCAAATCAGCCCTGTTAGGCTTGATTCTTCTCATGTGTAATTCAACCATTCTTGGCTCCATGAGGCCCTCCTCTTGGGCTCCATGTAGGCCTATTCTCTTGGGGTCTATGTGATTGACTTGGATATGGGTCATGAAATATGTGTAGCACTTAGCCCATTTATCGTCACAATTCTTGTACTCTTCTTCCACGATAAACATCTTTTGGGCTCATCCGAGGACATTTCTTTCACAATAAGCATCTTGATTTTTCATTGAAGCCCGTCAATCTTTAATAAAGGTACACCATCGTAGATGCTATCATTTCCCTCTTCTTGAAAACGATTCATCCTCGAATTTGAATATCGCAAAATCAAGAAGACATGCATTAGCAAACAATATCCATTACTCGAAATCAACAATGGTAGGAATAAAACAAGATAGTGACCATGTGTCCACTTAACCCAATTAATCCTAGCATGTAGAAATATACCCTTATAAAGCATATGGATATCATCATCCCAATAGAAAATTCTCCTACTTATATGAGCACAACAAAAATCACGTATAGATGACGTAAGGAATGATATGTGCCTCTCCAATTTAGTTCTATCAATAAAGTACTCCAACGGGCTTGACAAAGACAACATAAGCTCCCTAGAATATGCATCAAATTGAATACTTTTATGATATAACCAAGCATTCTCAATTACTCCTCTCACAGATTTTTTCTCACACACAAGTCACATAAACACTTAGAGTTTTCAAAAAAGATTGAAGAACCTTTATACTCCAACTCATCGCAATCCTCCTCCACAAACCTCATGTTTCTTTTCAACAAGTGGAAATGCACAATCAACTACGTCATGCTCATGCTTAATTTTAAAAGGGAACGAATTACCCTTATACTTGAACTTCATAACCTTCAGAAAGATCTTAGGTGCTTTAGGAATTCCAAGAATGTGAATAAACCAATCATACATGCACTTGGTCTCATGTGACAAAGGAACAACATCACCTTGCTTTTCTTTTTGCGTGAGCGCTAGCTTCACAACTGCCTTGTTGAGCTTTTTGTCTTGAGTCTTATCTTGGATAAGTCCAAAATAATTCTCCTTACCTTTATCCTTCTCATCAGAATGCACTTGCTCAATAGGACATGAAGTGTTGACCACCTTAGGACTAATCATCCAATGATGATTTTTCAATACATGAGCACCTACAAAAGAGTCAAAACAACTAGAAGAGGAAGCATGAATGTTTGAGTTAGACTAAGAAATAACCTCACTCAAACTCTCTTGTTTTTCCCTCTCTACCTTAGGATCATACCTCTCTTTTCTACTCTTATGTTCATCTCTCTTTTCTTTGATCTCACTTTTTTTTCACTTGACATCCCATTCTCTTCACACAACACAACCTCTCCTTTTTCCTCTCTTGGGATGTCAACATGCACTCTTTTACTCCTCTCATTCTTTTCTAAATAAAGAAAAGGGTAGCCCGATGCGCTAAAGCTTTCGTTATGCGCAGAGTCCGGGGAGGGCCCGACCTCAAGGGTCTATTGTACGCAGCCTTACCTCGCATTTTTGCAAGAGGCTGTTTCTAAGGCTTGAACCCGTGACCTCCTGGTCACATGACAACAACTTTACCAGTTACTCCATGGCTCCCCTTCTCCTCTCATTATTCTCTCTCAAAATTTTTCATTGCTTCTTTCACACGTTTCTGATCTTCATAAACTTGGGATGGAGTTAAAGGTGCAAGTATATATTTTCTTTTGTAGCTCAAGAGAAACTCTATTCTTTCTCTTATCATGAATTGCATTCCTATTAAATTGCCATGGACGCCCAAGCATGATATGACAATCTTGCATTGGAATTATATCACAAAGAACATTATCAGAATACCTTCCATGGAGAAAGAAATCATGCATTGCTTACTCACTTTAAGCTCTCCAAAATCATTCAAACATTGCCACTTATAAGGAGTAGTTTGTTTGATGCATGTAAGTTCCAACTTCTCCACCACGTATGAGCTTACCACATTAACACCACTTTCACTATCAACAATCCTAGAGCAAATATTACTCTTTATCCCACACCTTGTATGAAAAATATTTTTCCTCCTTAAATAAGCTATGGTGACATTCATATTCTCCAATCGTGTGATTGACACTTCAGCTAGGTTGGTATCGTTTTGAGTTCCTGCTTTAGTTTCCTTACTTGTTTGAAACATCTCAAAAAAATATCAAAGAAACAAATATCTCTCAATTTGGCTTTTTTTCCTCTCTATTGATCTCACTCTCTTGCCTTTTTCCACTTAATCTACCTTTGGCCGGATCCTTTAGGATTTATAAACCTTATTAGTAACAACTTTTTAAAAGTAAGGTATAGAAATAATTTTTTTTTACCAATACCCAAATGAATTAGGTTTGATCAGACCAGAAAAAGACCAATTTGTGTAACAAGAAAGACCAATTTCCCCTCTTCTTGGTTTTCCTGTTTGACGTAGGAAACCTAGCATAAATATTTTTGGAGTTTCTTCAAAATACCTTAATTTTCAAGCAATTGAATTTCTCCTTTTTTATTTTTTATTTATTTTTAATTTTCATTTTTTTGCCTCTCGTTTTATTTCTCCTGTTTGACCAATTTTTTTTTAAAAAATTTTGTTTAATTTTTCCCAATTGAATTTCTATCTCCCTCCCCTCCCTTTTTTGATTTTTTTTTCCAGTGTCTAAAGTCTTTATCTTCATCAATTATTTGTAGGACAGAAAATAAAGAAGAATTAATAAAGTTAAGTAAAGAATTCTACAAAGAGAAAAAAGAAAGAATACGTTTTAGTAGCAAAAACTAGTAGATTACATCCAGTAAAAAACCCAAATTTGTTGCTCTTTCTTTCCCTCAACAGATTTCAAAAATTGGTATATGAAGCTTCAGGCAAAACATATTTGAATACAACTTTGATTAAGGTGCAACAAAGAAGGAAAAATGTTTTCATCTTTTCTAGGTACTCTCAACACAACTCGTTTTTCTTTATAATATCTGCTTCATAGCAGTACGTTCGAAGTGTTTGAATAGGTGGTTCTAAAGAAATAAGGGTGGTTTCACCATTGACAACCTCCTTGAAGAATGTAATTTTAAGGAAGAATAGATGTTTCCATTACAATGGTTTCATCAAGAGAAGATGGAAGTAATTCTAAGGGTTTGAAGGGCTGCAGTAATGCAACTTTATCATGGAGTTGAAATGGTGCAGCCATGAATCAATGCAACTTTATCATTTACTTGGTCTACTTTAGCTGTCTTCCCGCAATTGCCTTTTAATATACCAGGAATTGATTTATAAAGTTATAAGTTTACTGATCATTATTAGAAGATAAATTTACTTTTTGGTACAAATATTTTAGAGGTAGAGTTCGAAAGAAGTGTAACATGGTCGTTCAATTTTTATGGCCATTTTGATAATTCAACTTTAGTTTTAGAGACTTTTTACTCTTCGTATAATATGATATGATGATGAATCCTATTCATCTGTTAAAATTTGCCATCATATTTCCTATGGTTGTTGATATGCCTATGTTGTATCACTTCCGGCATATTCATGTAATAAATTATTCAATGCCTATGAACCTATGTCATACACTTGTCATTGCCGGCATTCATCACTTTGGATCCTTGGGCCCTACAAAACTGTTGTTTGACCTACATTTTGCATGTCTTTTGCAGGTTGGCAAAGTTTAGATGGGATGTTCTATGGCTACCATTAGGGCCCCTTAGGTAATCCTGCTTGACTATTTTCACATTCTTAATTACTCCTATTGAAAAACTTACGTTGAACTTTGAAATTGCAGTGGAGCTGGAGTCTGCATTTACGTAGACTATTTACTAAATGTGTCATCTGAAGAAGTGCGGAAACTTAGAGGATATATGTATGCGTATAAAGCCAGGTAAAAGCGTAGAGGATGTTGTATGGGCCCTTAAAGCCAGTTAAGAGCGTCGCCCTAATCGAATTTTAACTCCTCTAGTTCCATGATAGTTTCTCCCCTTATTTTTCTTTGGTATACTATGGCTATGAGATTGAGATGTACTGTAAAGTTCCAGAGCTGTTTTTCTGAAAGGAGAGGGCTGAATTAGTGGCCAGAGCTCTTCTATTCCACTCTCCTTTCTCCCACAAGGGACTTCTATATGTTCATTTGATATATTTCCACTGTAAATCTTCGTTCCTGGCATTGATAGAAAAACACACTTTGATTTTGGTGGAATTTTTTTCTTCTTTTAGCCGTTTGAAAATGCTATGAATGCATGTAAATGTTTGATTGGGAGAAAAGTTTTAATTTGGGTGAGACACAACCAACCATAGTTGTTAGTGTAAGGGCATTCTCTATTTTTGACGAGTGTTTTTGTGGATCCCTCCTTGTCTCTCACCTTCATTTTCATTTCCTCTGATTCCCCTTCGTTCCACTTTTGCATTTTTCTGTTTATTCTCTTTTTTACCAACACTTCCTCTATTCTATCTCAGTTCTCTCTCTTTAACTTGTATTTCTATTGCTCTTTTTTATAATCCTATCCTTCCATTGCATAAAAGGATGGATTGATACCACTATTATTTGTTTGGCTACCTATACTTCAATCCTTGTTCCTAGGAGTGTTTAATTATCGTACGGTAGGATATTATATTAAAAGTTTTGGTTTGATAATTTTGATTTTCAAAAATATTATACTATTATCACACCAATTTTTTTCCGGGTCTTATTATCACACCCAATTAATTTAGTATTGTTCATTGTTTTTTGTTTAAATTTTGATAAAGTGCAGCATAATAAGTTGGTTACTATAATTTGTTCAACTTCTACTTGTATATAGTAGAGAATTATGATTTCAACTTTTCAAGAAAAAAGAAAACTCAATTATATCATATTAACGTTTTACACATGCATAAATATTCAAGGAAAATAAAAGTAATTTCCAAGATAGACATTAATTGCACTAGTGCTATTTTATTATTTTAATTTATAAATATATGTTAGCTTTAATAATCAAAGGGGAGCTTCGACATAACTGGTAATGTTAGTTTCCATGTGACCAGGAGGTTAGTTGTAGAAATAGTTTCTTGCATAGATGCAGGGGGCAAGTCTGTGTACAATAGACTTTTGTGATCTAGCCTTTCTCTGAAAGCGGGAGTTTAGTGCATTAGATTGTTTCTTAGCTTTGATAAAATATATAATTATATTATGAGTCTTTAATATTCTCCAATCAATTAATTTTAAAATTTTATTAGCTTATATTTAGATTTAAATAGTTATTATTTATAAAATAAAATAATACGTGTTGAGTTAATATGTAATTAAATATTTTAGTAAGGTTTTTTATATTTTAGTGTTTTTTGTAAATATCAAATATCAGAACAATAAACTTTTTAAATGCATTTAAATGTTGGAATATCAAAGTTGTGAAGCCAAAAATTGTGATTTTGATACGATCATTCAATATAATATAAAGTATGTACCACCCTACTTGTACCCTCAACTAAAAATAATAAATCCTTGTACCCCTAGAAAAAATAATTGGATGTTTGAAAATTTTCATTTCACATCTCAAAAATTAAACCAAGCCCCAAGGAAACCTAATAAAACGTAATCTTGAGTAAGGAACTCACACAAAAATTAGATTAAATTGGATAGACGCCAAATTAAACATAAAATAATCTAACAAAATATATTTATCAGAAAAGAATGATCTAGACTCGAGTAGAAGGGAGGGGAATTTGAGGAAATGAATGTGAAAGAGAGTGATGAGTGCTGACAAAGGAGACTCGCAAAACAACTTATCAAAAGCAAATGTCGCACAATTATGATTGATTGTGTCTCACCCAAAATAAAAAAAATTCTTATAACTTCACCCCCCCAAACAAACCACACACACAGAGAGACATACAACCACAAAAGGAAATGGAGCTTTGATTTTAATTTTTCATATGTAACAAAATATGTATAATTCGGTCAGGCAAAAAAGTTTAATTGAACAAGATAAGTTTGATGAGCATAACTCCAACATTTAATTAGTTTTAAATTTTAATAAAATACAAGTATGATTTAATTAATTTTTATTTTTGTATTTTAATTTTAATTTTAATTTTATATATTTGAAACACAAGGTATACGTCCTTCAAGGATAAAATTTCAACATAATTTGATCCAAAAACTAAAAACAAAATTGTATAAAATTTTAAAATCCATCTTACGAGGGTATGCAAAGCTGGTCTTCCTAAAGACCTTTTATTGCTAATAAATTTTGTTGAGGAGTTGGTCTTCCTAATCACTCTTTGGTGTTAAAAAAATGTGTATCTTCCAATTTATTCTACAAAGTTTAGCTTCTCAATATTTGGCTAATAATTACTTAAGTATATGAATCAACACATTTTCTTTAATAAAGTGAATAAATATTATTTTTTTGACGATCACACAAAAGCAGGGACTATGCCATGACTTAAAATTGGCCGTGAGTGGCACCCACATTAATCCTCCGGTGGGAAAATCAACTAACCTGAATCTTAATCTTATTACTTAACCAAATTTTAAGAGAATCATATAAAAGAACTTAGAGAAAATACATAAAGTACCCCCTAAACTTGGACCTGATTTGAAAGTGGATATCTAAAGTTTGCGGAGGTTCTATTACCCTACATAACCATTTTAAATTATTATATGTACCTCCTTTTTTGGTCATTTTCAGTCAAAAAGCTAAGTGCAATTCACGCACCAACCTTAACTTGCCACGTGTCAGTTCATTATTTAACTTTTAATTGCTTTCATTTTTGCCTTTTATTTTCTGTTTTAATCCTTTTTCTTTTACTTCTTTCTCTTATCCCTCTCTTCCTTACCTTTGACTTCTTGAAAAATTTCTTTGAATCTCACCATCACCATCCACTGCAACAACACTTCATTGGCACTTTTAATCACTGCTAAATCATCACTCAATTACCAAATAATCAAAATATAAAAAATATAATTTTTATCAAATCAAAATCAAAAATTAAATCACCATCTTCGCCCCAAATTGTCTTCTTCATCTGTTAACCCCACTATTTTTGATCTCTAATTATTAGGAAAAAAACCACTTAATGCAAGCATGAAAAAAAATAAAAGAATGTAATAATATTGCATATCAAAAAAAAAATAAAAATCGAGCAATAATGGTGATCTCTAAATTTTGGTTGGCTAGAAAAGCTTCTTCAATGGCTATTAATGGTGATTTGGGGAAGATGAAAAGATGGGTTTACTTTATAAAGAAAAAAATTAAAATTGGCAATGCCACGTGACATTTATACACTGAATTTGGGCTGTATTGTTACTCCTTCACGCGCCTAAATAATGTGAGATTACTACTGCAGTAGAAATGGGTCGAAATGGTGTATTTATTTTGATTGAAAATAGTTTCATGGGGTAATAGGACCCCCGCAAACTTTAAGTGTCTACTTCCAAATCAGGTCCAAGTTTAGGTGGTCCTTTATGCATTTAACCATAAAGAAAGTCAAAACTGATATAAATAGTGCAGAAAATTCGACTAAGTAGAACAATCCCCAAGAACTGAAAGTTATTATACAAGAACTTTAGTCATAACAATGTCTAAGGTATCCAGAAGCGATCAAAATAAATAAATAAGTTTCACTGTTCGAAAGGAGGACAATGACTCGAGAAGGATCCACAACAATTTGAGATGTAGTACTCACCCTTGGATCATAGTATCAGCAGACTAGTCTAGATGAAGTCGCGTCTGTGCCTCTGGAACACAGTCTGCACTCAATAAAAGAAGAGTACAGGTGTCAGTACAAAATACTATGTACTGATAGGTATCATAGGCCGACTCAGTCTAGAACATGTATATAATCAAATCAAATAACAAATAAAAGATACTTCAACACTTAGCATGTAATTCAGTCAATAGATAATCGTCTCAATTCAAGTCAACAACAGTAATATCAAGTCCATATAAGTTATCAAATACCACCACAAAAATGTAAAAGAACTCACTTTTAATAGTTACAACACATGAAATCTATGTCCATCTATCTCTCATCAATGCAACTATTACCTCTAGTCTCATCTCAATCCACAATACCATCTCACCATAGCTAACCATAAAACAAAATGCAATAATAAAAGAAAGGGTGTACACACATGCTAAAGTGTCTTATTTCTGCCCAACTAGCCATGACTTGTAGGGGATACACCAGGGTCCATGTACCCACCAGAACCATTTTCTATCGGTGCAAATATCAATCTGTACCGGCTCGTGGTACCTGATCCATAACAAGTAATAATGTCAATGCACCTATGGTTCTCAGTTCTATTTCTCAAGATGCAATACAGTACACTTACATCATTTTGAGTTCATAATGCAGTTTATGTATATCTAGCTTATTCATTCAAGAACAACATGAAAATACTCATCATTCAAACATGTCCGAAGATCAGTCACAAGTCAGATAACTCAATCACATACATACACTAAAATAAGTCTCAACTCCAATTTAAACCGTAATCTACTTTGATTATCGAATTCTCAACCACAAGCTACTTAGCAATAGCCTTGCCCTTCCTCAACACTTTAGAGCATTCAAAGTCTATAAACACGAATACAAGAGTAATTAATCATTTACTCTCCATTTCAGGCCTTGGAAATTTAATCCACTAATTCTACCCTTATCCGAGGTCTGTAGCATTCCCCAAAGGTCAATAAACCATTAACTAGTCTCACAACATTCATATAATCAGCACCCAAAGGGTTTCTAATCAAGTTAATCCCTTTTTAGTCATTTTTATGCCTAAAAGACTCATCTTTATGGAACCCAAGATTCCCCATTAGCCTTAATCATGTAAAAAGCTATTAATTTCATATAGGAATCATAAAAACACATCCTAGAATCAAATTCTAGGTGAAATTAACACCTACCCATAGAGTTTTCCCCAAGTTTCACGCTTTTAGGGATCAAACTTAAGAATTCCACCATTAATCTTTCCTCTAAAGGTACTACAAGAATTAATGATTGTTAAATGAAGGGGGTTACTTACCTCAAACGATGAAAAACACCCTAGTCCTTGAGAAAGACGCCTCTTGGAGCTCTAGAACGATATTGGAGTTTGTGGAGAAATAACACAAAAAACAAAATTAAGTGCATGTAATCTGCTCATCGTTCGTCACGACGAGCCGAGTCTCATCACACCGAATCGCTACTACGAGGATTGGGCTTGCTACGACAACTCATTACGACGAGATGACCTCTCGTCACGACGAACTACAAATTTCAGAACGTCAGAAACTCGTTCCAAATCCCTCATTTCATAACACTTTATTTTCTAGACAATACGAATTAATTTTGACGCGACAACTATCATAATCGGAGTTCTATGAATCCGATTTCTGTCCCAAAACTTTCTACGGTACCCTACAACATTCGTCTAATCATAATTAGACACCACACAATTATTTCGCGAACCAAGAGACCCTAACCGTCTCTAAGGCACAAAATACTAGATTTTCGTCAAAGCTCACCCTAACCTGAAATTTTATCAATTCTCATCTTAGGGACTTTTCTAGTCGGGTACTTATGCCCTTACTTTACTGTAACAACAAAATAGGTTGTTACAGACTATTTTAGTATGCTAGAGTTTTAGAGTCAAAGAATCAACATGGAAGCCAACGAAATTGTGTAAAAAAAAGAGAGAAAAAAAGAGAAAGATAATGCTAATGATTATTATTACTAATATTGATAATTTCTACTATTATAGAAGAGTGAGTATAAGTTGTTATCAACATGTGTGTTTGGGGTCAATAAAAGATAAATTGAGGGTAATTTTGTCTTCTGACCAAACACTTAAGCAATTTATCTATAAAGTGTTTTTATTCTATTTTTTTTATTTCAGAAATATGTGTTTCTTTGTTTAAGTTAGACTAACAAAATTTCAACATACTATGTGCTTTATTCTTTTAAGTTATTAAAATTGTAATGAATGTAGGAATTATAGATGTAGTTCTTTTTCATGTCCTTGACAAATAACGAGGTTTTTTTTTAAAAACACAGAATGAACAAAAATGGGTTATTTAATTTATATTTACGCATCATAATATTTCACAAGTTATGTTCCTCGCCCTCAAAAAACTGTGTACTCTACTTGAAATAAGTTCAATTTAAAGGATAAAATTTAAAAACTAACTCATTTAAAGCAAATCGTGCAATTTCTTCAACAAAAATTGGGGTTAGGCCTATGCCAACGGGCTACTCATATCTAGTAATAATACTAGATTGGCCTATGCCCGTGCTATGCACGGGCTATGTCTAACATCTTCGTGCAAAAAAGGTCCAACTGACACTGAGAAAGATAATTGTATACTCGTTTCAATAATTTGGTAAGATCATCAACAATAAAAAAAAGGGAACAAATACCATCAAGGTGACTAAATATTAACATGATAAGCTGACATTCATTTGCAGAACAAACTTGTACAACAACACTCTTGAGCTTGCTTCCATTAGAATAAGAAAGACAAAGTTGATGCTATAATTGGATGAGTTCTAAATTTTAACAGTTGTAATTATCACCACGTACTTTTATCTTGATATTCACTGAAAGAAAAGAAAACCAAGCATTAAAAACAGAACATAACATACCAAGTTAAATTTAATATGATCAACACAAAGCGAAAGAGAAAAGAGAGAGAAATAGGAACTCATTTTTTGAAAAGATCCTGACTTTCGTACTTCCTAGATACATTCAATATCTATCCTACAATGTGCCCCACATCAAACAATTGACAAAAAGAGAATCAGAAGGGATTGATATAAAGAGAGCTACACCATATCACCAACAAAAAAACTCCCAAAGAGATAACCTATGTCTGTTTCAAATGATATGCATTTGAGTTTTTAAGCGAGTATACTTCTTCCCCTATCATGAGCTTTAGAATCACAACAAATTACTCGGTCACTTAAGTATCTATCCTTTCTTATTGTGTACAGTGAAGTCACAATTTATGGGATATTCTCAGTTCTTGAGGGTTTGCAACACAACTCTCAAATGGTCCGCATGCTCCTCCTCACTCCGAGAGTAGATGAGGATATCATCAATGAAAACAATCACAAACATATCTAGATACTGCTTGAACACACGATTCATAAACTCCATAAAAGCTGCAGGAGCATTCATTAGACCAAAAGACATCACAACAAATTCATAATGACCATACCGAGTCCTGAAGGATGTCTTTGAAATATCACACTCTCTAACACGAAGATGATGATAACCAGATCTAAGGTCGACCTTGGAGAAGAAACTAGCACCCTGAAGCTGATCGAACAAGTCATCAATCCTAAGAATGAGATACTTATTCTTGATTGTGACCTTGTTCAACTGACGATAGTCAATACACATTCTGAGGGAACCATCTTTCTTTTGCACGAATAAGACTGGAGCACCCCATGGAGAAATTCTAGGCCTAATGAAACCCTTATCAAGAAGATCCTTCAACTCCTTAAGTTCAGCGGGAGCCATTCTATAAGGAGGAATAGAGATAGGATTCGTATCTGGAAGAAGATCTATCCCAAAGTTAACTTCTCGCTCGGGAGGGACTCCAGGTAAATCTTCGGGAAATACTTCTGAGAATTCATTCACAACGGGAACAGACTGAAGGGATGTAATTTTGGATTTCGTGTCTATAACCCGAACTATATGATAAACATACCCCTTTGAAATTATTTTCCTAGCCTTAAGATAAGATATGAAATGACCTTTCGAGAAAGGGGGACTACCTTTCCATTCTAAGACGGGTTCATTTGGAAACTTGAAACTGACAACCCGAGTACGACAATCAACAGAAGCATAACAAGTATATAGCCAATCCATACCAAGAATAACATCAAAATCTGTCATCTCCAACTCTACTAAATCCGCTGAAGTGACTCTATGAAGGACTGAGATAGAGCAATTTCGGTAGATTCTTTTGGCTAAGATTGACTCACCAACAGGAGTAGAAACACAAAAGGGTTCTAAATGCAATTCAGGACATACTTTGAATTTGCATGCTATATAAAGGGTCACAAAAGATAAGGATGCACCAGGGTCCAACAAAGCATACACATCGAAAGAGAACTTTTAACATACCAGTAACAACATCTGGGGAACCCTCCTAGTCTTGACGAGAAGACATAGCATAAAGGCAGTTCTGGCGCTGACCAACTAGAAGTTGTGCCCTGCTGGGATGGTCGACCTCGTGGGGCTGCTGGAGTAGACTGAGCCCTACTACCTCCCTGCCCCTTCTTAGCTGAAGGGCAGTCTCTAATCATGTGTCCAACCTGTCCACACCCAACGCATGCACCTGTGCCAAAACGACACTCTCCCGTGAGTCTTCCCACACTTACTGCAAATAGGGTGGGAAGATCCCTTAGCAACACTCCCCTGAGACTCTGAATAGGAACCAAATCCTCTACCAGTCTGATCATGACGAGGCCTCTAGGCCTGGGTAGGAGCACTAGCAGAAGAATGAATGGGTCCTGATGACTTCTTCTGGAGCGAGGAGCGATGTCCGCCACCAGACCTCTGATGACCATAACCTGAATCCTCGGATCTAGCCCTCTTGTTCTCCCTAGCCATCTCTCTAAGCCTGTCTCCCTCGATCTGGTGAGCATGGGTCATGAGTCTGGAAATGTTCATATCACTCAACAACATAGCAAACCTACACTACTTTTTCACCAAATCTGAAACCCCATAGATAAACTTGCTCATCTAATCATGCGGGTCTGCTACCATAGAGGGGGCATACCTAGACAACTGAGTGAACTTCAAACTGTACTCCTGAACAGTCATAGATCCCTGTCTCAAGTTCACAAACTCCTCTGTCTTCGCTTGCCTCAACTCTCAGGGAAAAAACCGGTCAAGGAAAGCTCTCTCGAAACACTCCTAAGTCATAGAGACCTCGTCCCTAGCTCTAGCTTCCTTCCATTGCATGAACCCGATATGAGCCACATCTTTGAGTTGATAGGATGCCAACTCAATACAATCAACCCCAACCACTTGCATCACATCAAAGATTTTTTTCACTTCTTCAATAAAATTTAGCGGATCCTCATTCACTTTCGAACCCCAAAACTCCGGCGGGTTCATACGGACAAAATCACGAACTCAGACTGCTACCCCACCTTGAGGGTGGATGGGGATAGGAGCCGGCTGGTTGGCAAGGTATGGGCTAGCAAATGGATGGCATTTCTAAACTCCTCATTCGTGACCTCGGGGGCCAAAACTGAAGGAGCAGCATTCCGAGCGGCTCGATGAGGCATAGCAAGTCGAGGCATGATCTGAAACGTACAAGGTAAAAATCAGAGGAATATTAGAGTTAAGCTCTATCGCACGATATGATCATGAAAGAAGTGAAGTTTTCTAAGACATCTCATAACTTTCCTCTCATATGTTTGGCCGCTTCACACACATGAAGGAGACTCTACTCGATGCGGCTTTCAGACATCCTAAGACTCTTGAACCTGAGGCTCTGATACCAAGTTTGTCACGCCCCGAGCCTACCCCCTGGGCGTAACACGAAACCTGGGACCACAAGTCCCCCAAGCTAACCCATGGTAATAGCATAACTCAGGTATATCAATCAAGCATAGCGGAAGCATAATACGAATTAGATAACTCAATCCATAAGATAAAATCGAAAGAACATAATTCGAAGAAAACCCGAATATCGTCCATGTCTGAAAAGTCTTTATACATGACATAAGAAGTTGCTAGGACAAGACCCTAGCTAACTCAAAGAATGAAAATAAGTAGTCAAAACAAACTAAAGTCATAACTAGACCTCAAACAATGAGGACTCACCAACACTGACTGAATATCCGGCTTCGTCTAGCCACGAGCCTGATGGGAAACACCTGAATCTGCATATCAAGAAGATGCAGCACAAAATATGCATCAGTACTATAGGATGTACTGAGTATGTGAGATATGCATGATCGTGATAAATATTTACTTAAAACATGCTTAAGGTGATCCTTTTTATAAAGGAATAACATAAGAGGATTATCAAGATATAACACATAAAATATGAAGTATGGTTAAAACTCAAAGTATGATATCATATAACTTCATAGCTTGAAATAATCATGTGGAAGTTTCTCTTAACCGACATAACATACTGAGCTTCATAGAGTCCAGTGTCATGCACCCACACTGAAAAAGGTTGTCCTAACCAGCCAAAGTTAGAACCATATTCATAAGGATCCTGTCATAAGCCACGAAAGGCAACCTAAGGTGGCAACATAGTTTTGGACTTGGGTTAGCTAGAACCCTTATCGCTCAGGGCTAAATACTACTCTCATAACATATAACATAAGACTCACATTCATGTGACATATCTAGATGTCAAGCTTGTTCATAAACATGTTAATACCCCAGATCTTCATACTACTTATGAATCTTGGTTTAGAAAATGATTAATGAGCATTGATGGTACATCGGGTGTCTTGCATTGCATAATAATTCATAACTTGAAAACTTGCATGGCCTTAGTTCAATTTCATAATAACGTATACTTTCATAAAACATAGGAACTAGACATGCACTTGCTTGAAATTCATGAAATCATGCTATCATTTTCCCCAATTTGCTTAAATCAATTCATGTATGTAGAATTTACCATAATTGACCTTCAACTAATGAAATAGGAACCCATATGTAAAAACCCATGCAAAATCATGCAATTTAATAAAATTTCATAATAAAATCATGAGAAGGTAATTTATAGCAAAACCCATAAGAATTGAGTAAGAACCCTAATGTGGAAGTTCATGAAATCACAAATTGAAATTTGGAGTTTTGGGCACAAGGGTGGAAGGAACCCATTGTTAAATACCCACATACCTTGATTGGAGTTAACCCATTTGAAATTGAAAAGATTAGGAGACTTGGACTTGGAGCTTGAGACCTTGACTTTGAGAGAGTTCTTTCCCTTTTGGGAGATGAATGAGGTAATGAGAAGGGGCTTAGGCTAATAGGATTAGAAATCATGCTAAGAATGGCCAAAACGACCTCACTTAGGAGTTAAAAGAGTAAAAAATAACTAAAATACCCTTAGGACTTAATTAAGAAAAAGCTAATTTAAAACTCGACTTCAGGTTCCACGGATCCCTTCCACGGACCGTAGAACTAACCATGGCTCATGGACTGGATTTGTGGTTCCTGAGCCAAAGTTTCAGGCTGCAGATGAGTTCCTACGACTCAACAGGACGACCCGTAGAAACTTCTACGAGTCGTGGAACCAATTCGTGGTTTCAGGGAAAATGACTACTCTCTGTCTGAGTTCCACGGGTTGGTTCCACGACCCGTGGAGGCTTCCACGAATTGTGAGACTGACCCGTGGTTCTCAGACCTGAGGGTGGTCTGCAGGGCTGGAATCACGAGTCCTTTCCACGACTCGTGGAACTATCCACGGCTCGTGGAACTATCCACGGCTCGTGGACTTGATTCGTGATCCCTGGGAGTTCAAAATTTCAGCAAGTTTTCTGAGTTTAAAAGCTGAATCGATTTTCGGGGTGTTACAATGAATTTCCTACACAAGAACAAGAATTTTTTATATAAGGTAAAACTTTTTTTTGTGTGTGTGTCTCTATCAGAAGCAGGAATAGACAACAAAAAATAAGAAATGAGTCGAGGTGCGCACAAGCTGGCACGGATACCACGATTATCAAAAGGACAAAAAAAATAAAGATTAGCCTAACTGGAATTGTTTCCACTAATGAAAAAAACTTAGGCTAGTGGTAGTGTGGTAGCACCTAAACAGAAAAAATAATAATTTGGCATATACCCGTTTGCAGTAAAGAGTTAGCAAATGCTTTGACATATTCCTCTATTTTCTCAAGGTGGAAACAACTTTGTAAACTATTTAGAAAAAAGAAAGCCATCAACTATTGAAAGTCTGGTAAATTTATACAATCATAAACATAGATCATTAGAGCTACTTCCCAAATAAGTTCATTTTATGCCGCTAACATAGATACTTTGGAACATTGCACAAAAATAAAATAACTTAATTCTCATATTTAAATACATTTAAAGAATGTAACTTGATGTTCGCTACTAATTAAGAATATGCATATGAAAACTCCGAACTTACCTCAAGAGTATTTGCAAAGTGAGATTAAATAAGAAAACAAGAAAACAAGAAGAGCCCTCCTAAGCTCCCCTGTCATAGCAAGATCTGAGTTAGGTTTACACAAACAAACTAATGGGCCTAGAAGGTATAATTCAACAAATTGACTAAAAATGAGAATATCGTGAGTTTTGTGGGCCACAAAATACAGGCTTTTCAAGTTTTTTTTACTAAAATTTGAGCCTTAAGCTCCTTCTGCGCTTCGTAAAAAGTCCTCATGATCGTTCATAGAAAGCCTCAATAAGCTCCGCCAAAATCAGAGGCCACTTTTAACTTCCTCGAGAAAATTAACAAACACAAAGCTGCTATATTCAAACTTACATCCATGTAGTAAAACATTCTTCCAAGTTACAAGATGAAATTATGTCAAAAATATGCCGTCCTTCAGGAGCCAACAATGAATCAGGAGCAATTGAAATTAAAATAGAGATTTACTCATATAACAGTTGATCAAGTAAAGGAAGTATCAAGATTTGAGAATTTCGCTCCAAAGTATTTATAAAGCACAAATGTCCTACCGGGAAGACTAAAGTCAAATTTGTGAACTTTGACAGCCCAAAAAGTATGACCTCAAGCTAATAATACAACTTATTTAGCTAAAAGAAATCCTTTAGGATATCATAGAACTACTCTGCCTAAGAAAGATACATGGAAGCAAATAAAATTCTCTTTTTTTTTTCTTGTGGAGAATATACTCCAAAGGAGGATCATAACTTGACAGAGAACAACTACAAAGCAACAATACTTGGATGCCAAAAGCGAAAAAAGGGGAAAAGAAAATCAACTCTTCACATCAAAAAGAAGGATACAACATGGGTAGGAACAAAGTTAGCACCTTTATACCAAAAGCTAAAAAAACATGAAGTGTATAAAACCAAACGAGCTTGAAAATGATCACCTTATTCGTTGTTGTAGTTTTTAAAGATCTAGCTCATCCTTTATTCTTCGAGGACACTACATAGCTCTACTGCAAATTGTATTTAATGAAGCAAACTTTGTTTATCATAAGGAACACCAAATCAAACTTAATTTCCCCATTTTATGAAAGACGTTTATACAGAAATCTATTTTTTTCTCTCATAAGAAAGAACAATGAAAGAATTTGAATATTGAATTTTTGGTAGGGTGAGAATGCACCTCAAACTCAAAATTTCCTTCCAATCTGAGCCAAACAGTATGCCAAATCAAAAGCATCTCAGCGAGCAAATAAGAGATTCAACACGACGCGTCAATCAGAAAGCTTAACCAACGACTGCAACCCGACAGAGAACTCTGCGACACCGAATGAAGTTAGAGGCTACAATACAGGGCGATGAATTGTATCTCAGAAATGATAGTTTAATTAAATTGTTAGAACTCCAATTTTAAACCTTAAAGATAAAATCACAGAAATCCTTACAACATGGAAGTGTAAGAGTTGAACCTAAAAGAATCGAAGAAGTAACATAGCAATGTGACACAAATAGACCTCTAGTAAATGGGCGTGGCTGACATAAGTTACAACATTCGTTACATGTGCCTAATGTTGATCCTGTAATACTCTATGAATTAATGAATATAAGTAACTATCTAACTGTAATTTGTAAGTAACTACTTATTCAACCATTTCATTTTACCAAGTACCAAATTTGTTCCATATATCTTCATCTTTCCAATTTTTTGAATCTTAACAAATAGAATACCTTCCTCGTGTTTCCTCTGATTTTTTTGAATGTTGCACATGTTTCAATCTTACTTCATAACACCATCAAAATTCAGAAAGAGACACCAGCAGAAAATAAGCAAACAACGAAAAAGAGTGTTACAGACCCCCAAAAACGATTTGAAAGACATCAGTAAATTTCACAAATAGGAAAAAAAGAAAGCAGAAAGAAGTAAACCCAGGATCAAAAAATTAGCAAACAAAGAAAATAAAATGGATTTCACAGAAGAAGGAACTTACCTTTTTTTTGTTCTAGGGTTTCGCAGGTTTGACAAAAAATTGAGAAGTACTTGAAAAATTAGAAGAAACGATCTGAGAGAGAGAAAGACAACGAAACAGAGAGAAAATCATGAGAAAAAGGAACAAAGAATGGATGGAAATTGAGAATAGGAGAAGAACGAAAGGGTAGGCAGGTGTAAGCAAATTAGGAATACAAAGACGCACAAAGGAAGCCATATCTTTTTTTTCCGTAGAGAATGAGACTCTTAGGTGTTGCAATATGACCGAGAACTGGGAGCAGTGGTGTTGGTTGAAACTTTTGCAGCAGCAAGCGATACCACGCGGATAATTTTTCTGGGTATGCAACCACGTGGAGACGGGGAGAAGCCACAACTGTAAATTCTGAAACAATTTTTAGCAAGGGAAAGAGAGGCTGGCAATTTTGTCCTCACAATTGCTTTTATTTACTCAGATACATGATGAATGTGGTCCGCACGATCAAAAGACATGGACAGCCAAAATTAATTTGATTGTCTAAAAGACTCACGCTTATTAAATAGGATAAGTTTGAGACTTCCCTCACTGACCTATATAAAACGGCATGATTCAGCTTTGAGGCTTTATTCTATTATGTATCTTATTCCTTCTACCCAATAATACTTGTATGCGTCAGGGGTGTGCATCAGTCAGTTCAGTTCGATTTTATATATTATCGGTTTAATTTATCAGTTTTTGATTTGTAAACATGCAAAATTGATAACCAAATCAATAAGATATTTGTTATCGGTTTTCAGTTAGTCGATTTTTTGTCCTTAACGGTTTGATTTTCAATTTAACCGATAAGAAAATGCTCCTATAATTTATTTTGCTCTCACTTATTTTTATCTTCATATATACACTACCGTTGTGCATAAAAGTCTATACAAATTACAAGAATAAGCAAATTCAAATATGTTATTACTAAAACAAATTTATTTTTTTTCTTGTTAAGTAGCAAACTTGAATGAATGGCAACAGTAATAATCTCTCTAAAAGAAAAACAACACTGATAGGTAGAACCTCACCAAACCAACAACTTTAGAAAGAAAAACAACAAACACTAAGACAACAACTATAAAATACAAAAAACAATAGGGTATATATTTAAAATATAAAGCCACTATTATATAATTATGGATAAAAATATAATTTTAATATAATTTTATTGGGTTATCGGTTTAACCATTGACTAAAACCTTAAAACCGATACCGAACCGATAGCCCAATATTTTTTTTTATAAAATCGCTTAAAAATTGTTAACTCAATAACCCGATACCGATAAATTAATAACATTTTTATCGATTCGGTTTATCGGTTAAACCGATTTTTGCACACCCCTAATATGGGTTGTTTAAAAATTGGGTTGTCTGGTTGAGGATTGTCCATATTAAGCCCCCGTCTGAATTATTTAACCCTTTGCAAGCGCTATGACTACTCAAGGCACGCCTAGGACAAATTTTATAGTATTTGACTTCAAAAAAGAAAAAATCATTTCAAGTATTCGCATTATTAGTCTCTACTTTACCTAATTAAGAAAATACTATTTAATACTCCTACGATATTAATCTCCACCATTCATTTCTACCACTATGACGACAATTCCGAATAGGATGCCCCCTAAGCTTCCTTTGTCCTCTCCATTATAAGACGTCCTTTAATTATTATTTTAAAACATCAATGAACAAACCACATGATTATTTAATTTCACTGAGCCGAAGAGATTAAATCCATATAAACAAAGCTTTTGCAACAATTAAAGTTATATAGCAGCTAGTAGGTACAAGAAAGAAAAGAAAAAAAAAGCAGCTTGTTCTTGTTGGTATGTAACCTTGATGGGCAGTCATCGGGATTCGCCCACAAAGGCCATCAGTTTTTGCTTACTTCCATCGGAGCTCATCCAATGTATAATCCTTCAGCTTGCCTTGCCGGAGATTATTCAATTGAAATCTGTCAATAAGTCTATTTTCTCAATTATTTCTGATCGGGATTTTGTTCGCAACTATAATCATCAATCAAGCTCTGCCACGTGGGTGTTCCTCTACAAGAAACGGTGGCGCCGTGAAGCCATTCTCTACGGCTTTGCGGATTGTTCCAACCGGTGGTTCAACATATTGATCGCCGATTTGTTGAAACAAGTGGTTCCACCAGGTGAAGATGTCTATTTTTTGACTGCTACTGCTAATATATTCCTCTTCGCTTTGAATAACAGACAGGAAGTCATGTCAGTTGATATTATGACTAGGATGGTGAAAATGATCCCTCCAAGTCCGTTAGGTCCACGTGGTACATCATCATGGCGAAGATCCGGTATGAAATTATTGTCTTGCCCTTGTAATTCTGATCATTTTAGATTTTTGTTTGCTGAATTACATGAAAATCGTCCAACTTTATTCGAGTATAATTCAAGAGTTGAAAGATGGCAATTTACCCAAGCAAGAGAGGTTACCCAAGGCCAAGAGTTGGAAGATGACTTTATTTTCCTAAGTGCATCTAATGGACGAAACGGAAGTGTTATCATAGGCGTGCGACCTGATCAATGCAACAGCATCAGTACTACTCCAGTTGTCATCCGACCAACATTCATCACACGAGGGAACGAGGAAGATCGATTAGCGGTTGGATTTAGTTGGGGGAATGCCATCGATCTATTACACGTGTATGGTGATGGGAATATGATGACTATTAGATCAGATAAAGTGAATAAAACAGTTAGAAAGATAAAGAGAATAGAGTTATGGGGGTTGAGCACAAATGGGAGGTATTGGGAATTCGTATCAAGGGCACCAAATGAGTTAATTGTTGATAAAATAAGCAAGCTATATGGTGCTATGATGGGGTGTATGCAAAAAAAGCAAGGCATAACAAGGGCAATTTTGATGACCAATCTTGAAGGTACATGGGAAACAATTTGGTTAAGCTATAACAAAAAGGACAACCACTGGGCGTGGCTTCCATTACCTGATTGCAACATATTGAAGGGCTCAAACCTGGCTGGAGTCACATTCTCCTCTGGTTTAACCTTGTCCTAGCTAGGATTCTAATTGCATTTTCACTCTCTATCGTTCAATGTGATTTGATAAAATACTTAAAAAACCATACTGAAAAGTGTTAAACAATTCACCCCCAAATATTTTCTTTATTACTTTTTGGGAAGCTATGGGAGTGTGCATTGTATCAATGAACATAAAACTTTTTAAGCACCACGTAAATAATAATAAATATTATTTTTGAATAATAAAATAAAACTTAATAGAAATAAATTAAAAGTTCCTAAAAATGATAAATGTTGATCATGTTTTGCTAACTCACTAAATGAAGAACCCATATTTTACAGAATTAGCCTACTGCTTTAAATATTAATGAAAACTTCAAAAATTAAAATAAACTAAATATTCATTGTCACATCAACCGAGGTCACCTAAGCTACCCTTGATTTAATCACATATAATTAATTAATACAAGCTTTGTACTTATAATGATAAATTTAACTGTATGCATATTCTTGAAAATTTCGTTTGGAATTATCAATTGTAAATAAGATGCACAAAAGATACAGCTAGACATTTGAATTTAATGATTCATCATGTTATTTTAGTGACATATAGGGATGACAATGGAGCGGGATGGGGCGGGTGCGAAGCGGGTTTTATCTAGACCCACAAAATTTCAATCCGTCCCGCCCCACATAGTATTTTGCACCCGCATTCACCCGCCCCACATCACCCCACATCCACCCGTCCCGCCCCGCCCCACATTCACAACAGTTGGTTGTTTTGAATGGGAGAAGCAAAAATTTCACCATCAAACATGAGTGTTGGCATGGTAAAAGAAATTGTAACTACCATATATGCATTTTATAATATCATCTGCAAGAAAATAAAAAATTTCAACAAATTACAGTTACATCATCTTAGTTCTATGTAATCAAATAAAATTTTATGTAAGTAAAACTTATGCTTATAAAATTGACTATGAAATTTCCACATAACAACAAAACAATCTGTAATGTTATGTAATTTGTAATATTGAAAAGTTAAAAATAAAAATTTGTGATTTAGTATTCACATAGATACATCATACGAGTATATCTACGAAAGTTGACCCGCACCCGCAACCCGCGAACTTGCTCTCTTAGAAAAATCAACCCGCCCCGCCCAGCCCCGCACCCGCACAACTCAAAACCCAGCCCACCCCGCACCCGCACAACTCAAAACCCAGCCCACCCCGCAAAGGTCTAAACCCGCCCCGCTCCACATCCGTACCGTACCATTGCCATCTCTAGTGACATAATGCTTTAAATCAAATGATTGGGTCGTTGTGCGACGACGATAATATAATTAAGTTAGTTTAATATGATTTGTAATTGAATTACTGTTATTTAATAGGTGTGTATATTTTATTGAGTTGTACTACATGTAGATGTCTCTATTTACTACTACTATTAATTCTTTGGATGGTCACTTAACTTACGAGAATATTTTATTAAAGTTATTTTTATTCTTTTTAGGACAACAAAGTCATTTAACTTAGGGGTTATCTTATCAAAATCACTTTTCTTAAGACATCAAAATCACTTAACTATTGCCTTTTGACTAAAAAAAATACAAAAAGACATATTTAGCATATCACATTATATTAAAATCTGATTTTTAATAAAGTTTATTTAACCATGATTTTTTTTCTTTTAACACCTTGTTTGGATCTTGAAATCTCTTTTGTAGCACTCATTACTCTTGATTATGAAACGAAATAATCATCAATTTAAAAGATGAATGTTTTCCCTTACCAATCAAAAGTGGACTAAAGTCTACGTCATTTTGTCAGTATGAAAATTACTAGTAATCTCATATTACAGATAATTGTTCACCGCTCAAGGCGAGTAATAGATAAACGTAGTATCAGTTGAAGTTGTTGATTCACATATTTCATTCAAGGCAGAGCGCGAAAGATTTTAAATTTATCTTCATACTCCACTTTACTTAAAATACTGATATTATATAAATGATAAATAACGATTAAGCAATAATATTTGCAATGGAGTTAAAATATGTAAGCTAGATGAGTAGAGTCATGGGTTAAATGCATTATATTATTTTAAAAAATAAGATTTAATATAATATAGCATGTCAAATATGTCTTGTATTTTTTGAGTCAAAAAATAATAGTTGGGTGATTTTGTTATCCTAAAAAGAACAAAAATGACTTTGCTAGAATATCCCAATAATTTGAGTGACTTTATTGTCCTAAAAAACATAAAAATGACTTTAATTGAATATTCCAAAAAGTTGAGTGTCCCTTCAAGAAATTAACTCCTAATTATTGGATAATCGAAAAACATCAGTAAATTGCTAATTTTGAGCTTTTGACCACATGAATGAAATAGAAAATGGATGAACTCTCCCTCTAGCTTCTTTAAACTCAATATTGATGGTGTTTTTAAGAACATGACCGATACCATTATTGGTGGAATGACTAGAAACTCTAATGGAGATTAGATCTTGGGATACTATCAAAACAATTGTGCTATATCCTACACTCAAGCTGAGTTAATGAGACTTCAACATGGATTGTCTATATCACAAAATTTCACTTACACCAAATGTGACGTTCCGAGCCTACCAGTTGGACGTAACACGAGACCTGAGATCACAAGTGATCCCAAGCTAATCCTTGGCCTTAGAATGACTTAAATATGAACATAAACATATAGAGCGGAAGCTTAACTGAAGTAATGAGCAACTTAATATGTCATAAAAATATAAGTTTAAGAATGACAATCTGAATCAATGAATACCAACTATCTGAATACGTCTGAAAAGCCTCTAAAGACTGATAAGATGAGTTGTTGGAACAAGATCCCCAGCTAACTCTAAGTACTGAAAGAAAAATCATAAAAATAAATAATACTCATAAAGAAGCCCTTGAATGATGAGGACTCACCAATTGCGACTGAAAGTCCTACTGTTTCTGACCACGAGTCTGGGAACGAGCGCCTGAATATACATCATTATAGGATGCAACACAAATAAGATATGCAGTTAGTACTATGGATGTACTGAGCATGTGAGACATGCATATGTCATGATAAAACATACTTGAAAGCATGCTTACAACTTAAATCATGTAATGGTAGTAAAAATTGTAGTACAAGGACATCAAACTATAAGCATTAGCTGAAAACATGATGTATAATTATAAATCATAAAGTAGTAAATCAGAACTTTAAAGCTAAGAGCCATGTACAGTTGTCGAACTTGAAACCATTTTAGTGAAGAGTTTCTCGTAATCGATGTAGACCATGTGAGCTACATGAAACTCAACTTCTGAACCCTAGTTGGCAGAGCTGCCCTATACCTTACCGGGGTATAAGACCATGTTTAAAGTACAACCATGTTGCGTCCTAACGCACACGCAAGTGTACGCGGTCGTACAAGTAATATAGGATTATAAGTCCAAATATCGTACCCACAAGGACTTGTCGATTAACTATTTTACTAATTTAAACTAGTTCTAATTATTTATTCAAGCGTAAAAATCTAAAGGTGAATTTAAGATTAACTAATTTAAAAATAAAAAGAAGAAGTTAACTAATGAACAATTAATCAAACAAAGAGTAGATTTTCACGTAATAAATGTGATGAAATCGATCTAGGACTATGAATTCGCCAACAATCATGTTGAGTAGGCAATTTCATCAACTTGTTTGTTTATCTAGTTGTTGATTTCGGGGTTGATTTTACAACTATGGTCTTCCGAGCCTGTAGTTGCCTATCCAAAATAGTATCACAACTACATCATTGAGTGGGGATGTGACATCTTATTCCGAACGCATTTATATATCTTCCCGTATAAACCAAACAAGGCGTTCTAGGTATATTCCTATCCTAGTCGCCCTATCCTAGTCGCGAACCTACCCTTTACGTTACAAAAGAGAGGCCTTGCTCCCTATATTCTTAATTCTATCCCAATGATTCTTCTTTCGAGTTCACAAAGAGATTATAGATTTATTTTAATGGTCGCGAAGCATTAAAATAGTAAACACAAGAATATAAGAACAACTAATGTGATAAACAAATAATTGAAGTAATCATCTACTTCAACAATCATGTAATTAGCTTCCACAATCATAGAATGAGAAGTTTAACTTCACATAGACATGAAGTAATTGCAACAATTCATTCCAAGAAAAACGTAAAATAAATAATAAAAGAGAAGAAAAGATGAAACTAATATTCTCCGGCCTTCACGACGACTCCTAGATCTTCGTAGGTCAAAAGTTATAAAAAAAATATTCTTATGGGATATTTATAGGTGTAGAAAAAAACCTCAAATGAAATAACTGAATCCAAAATAGACTAGAAAACTAAAACCCAATTGGTTTGGACTGCTGTGTTGCGTCGTTGGTTCGTTCCCCTCTTCTCTTCGTGATTGGCCACGTGTAAATTGAATTGAAATTCAATTGACAATTGCAAACATGCATATATATTATTATTATTTTATTAACTTTTTTCTATTAAGCTGCCTGCTTGATTTTCTGATATGATTTCTCGTTTTTGATTCGTTTCTTCTATAAATTTCTTTCTCTTCACACCACTTTAATACTACAAATAAAAATACTCAATATAAGAATAATTATAAAATCAATGCTCGAAAACGACAATGAAAAGACTAAATGGGAGGTACATAATGACTAAATATAGGTATTTTTGGCCTCACATCACCACCCCACACTTAGACTTTTGCTCGTCCTCGAGAAAACATTAAAGCTCATCTCAATAAATCAAACTGGGAATACCACCACTTTAGTTGATACAAACAATTAGGCCATATAACCAATGACAACATCAAGTACACTTCTCAATCATTATGCAAGATATACAAATAAAAATAAACTTCTAATCTCCTAACCTCAAAGACGGACGCTACTTCATCAAATTTAAGTTTGCTCACCTACTCCATCAAACAAAGCTAATAAAATCACTTATCTATCATGAAACAAGTGCTCTCACAAGAAGAAATAGTCCACACACTCAATTTAAAGAATCGAATATAAATTAAGGACTTAGCATCAAAGAACAACTCTCGCACTCATAAACGAATTCACATGTATGCACAAAGAACCTAGGATTGCCCATTATGTACATCTCCACTAACTAAGCATGCTTGAATAGAATCAAATAGGACTTTAACGAGTTGTAATGTTGGCTAGGGGACGGGTAGGAAAATTATATAATAGTGATTTACACTTCCCTAAGCACTTTGCACTTTTTTAGACTTCATCACCCATTATTTTCATCATTTTTTTTTTCCAGCCCTCTCTTCAATTTATTTTCACTAGTATTCTCATCTTATCAAGAACGTTTCAATCATCATTCTTTTTGTTTTCACGCAATTTTTTTTTTCATGTCACATTCTTTCAAAGAGGACCTTTTTTTCATCACTTTATAGCTACCATTGGTTACTTTTTACACTCAATCATCCATTTTCTTCAGATTTAACAATTTTATCACAGTCTATGCTACAGTGCTCAAGGAAGCAGGGTGCAAAAACTAGGGATTCAACAAAAGGATCAAGGCAAAAATACGGCTACCAAACGAAAGGCTACAGGCTCAAAGGGGTAACTAGTGATATAATATCTGAAAAGGCTAAATTTTACAAGACAAATCAAAGAAAGCCTATTATCATCTTCTAAAATGAGCAACACTTTTTATTTCTCTTCAATAACATGCAGGGCAAGTTCTAGACTAAAATGAAAAACATGGAATATACAAAAATCCTCACCACTCATGGCACAAATCTCAATCAAGATTGATCAATTCTACTTCTAAGATGGACAGGGTCATAACAAACTATAAAATAAGAATAAGCTATATACAGAGTCACTACTCTGAGCCTAGGTGTCAAAAGATTTGCTAATTTATTTTATATTCAAACACTCACAAGAACATACTACTCCAAATTAGGCCTAAATTTCTAGTATCAAACAAGTCAAAAGGTCTTTTCCTTTCTTTTCTTTTCTCTCCAAAAATAAAAACTACTCCTAAAAAAAAAAAAATAAAAAAGTAAAAAAAAATAAAAAATTTACTCTAAAAAATAAAAATTTGCCCGGTTCAAGGAGCCTCCCCTCGGAAAAGAACCGTGGCCATAAGAAAAACCAAGGGGTGGATGAGATATGACGCTTAAAAACTAAACTAAAAAATAAATAATAAAAAAATCTTTTTGTGTTTAATTTTTTTTTCTGTATATTTTTTTGTATTTGTTTTTTCTCAATTAAAATAAAATCCTATGGAATACTCACCCTTAAACTCATAAATATCGGAAGAATCCCCACCCCATACTTAAAATCATGCTTTGTCCCCAAAACAATTTATAGAAAAAGATGAAGAAGAAGGGTGAGAGATACTCCCTGGAGCCCTCTAGGGCCTAGCTAAAAATATGTTTTCTCAATTTTCATCAAGAGCTGCGCAATCCCACACTTATGCTCAACCATGCTCCTTAGCTTCAAATTTGGGTACTCAAACTTTCCCAGAATCTGCAAAAATAAAAATAAGAAAAAATGTAACACTATAAAAATAAAAATAAGAAACTACACTACAAATTGAGTTGCCTCTCAATAAGCGCCTAATTTAACATCACGGCACGACACCATCAAATTCACCACTTTTCTTTCCACTTAGAACTTATAAATTGCACCCCTAACTTTGCATCAAATTTTCTGCTCCGCTCAAGGGGTGGTGGTATAAAGATGAAGGGACCAAGCAAAGGATGTCGCATCTTGCACTTCTTGGCCCTTCAGTGAGGAATGTCGTTTTGTCTCTTTGGTGTGGCAAATTTTAGAATGTAAGAACCTTGTTCCTCATCTACACACTTCTCCACTTGTTCAAACAAATCAATTTTCATGTCCTCATCCAAACATAATATAGAAAAGTGATTAGAATGCGGTCCAACACGTTCCAACTCAAAACTTGCATTATTTATGACATGCTCACTTTTGTGTACCTCCTCAACATCTGCATTAATGAATAAAGTATAGTTGAATGGTTCAAATTCCTCTTTATGCTCCACTAATTGATCAATTTCCAGAATGATTGGTGATTGAGCATCAGACGCCCCAACTATTTTTTTCAAGTGATCCTCCAAGTCATGAATATCTGAGCCAAATTGGTCTATCTCTTGTCTGAGCTCAAATCTTTCTTCTATCAGCTGTGTCGTCATGTATGTAAGATTATCACGGGAAAACTCATAAATTTTAACATTTTCCTCTTGTTCCCTTAGCCAAGATTGACTCACTATGTTTGATTCCTCATAACTTTCTCCTAGTAGGGATTCACTTTTTTCTTCTACTAGGGGTTCGTTTTGGATATTGGTTAAGACCGTAACTTGCTGATCAATACAAGTTTCAGCCACAGCCTGTATCTCTGTGAGTTGGGAACCTATCCTCTTCGTGTCTTTCTTCAATTTGATTGCGTCTTTCCTCAATTCTTCTTGCTTATCTAGTATTTGCTTCAGCATATCAATGAGATGAGCCTCATGAGTCACATCCTCCACTTTATTACCCCTGCCAACATCACAAACAATAGAAGAATCATAATAGGGGCTCGGGAAAGTGGGATAAGAGTTAGGACAACCATTCAAATGGCCATCCTGAACACCACATATACGACATACATTAAATTCAAAAGGTTGGGTAGGTGCGTACCACCCGCCCTCTTGAATATAATGACAATTGATACCTAGGTGGGGTCCTCCACAGTACTGACAATGATTACCAACATATGAATAGTACTCATCATTCAACCAATATTTATCCCTAGATGTCATGTTAAGAAGGGTAGTAGAAAAAAACTATCTATAAAAGAAGATAAAATAAATACAAAAACTTAAATAAATAAAAAGAAAAAGTCTAATATAGACAAATAATTAATTTCTAAGTCCCCGGCAACGGCGCCAAAAACTTATTGCTTCCTAACGCACACGCAAGTGTACGCGGTCGTACAAGTAATATAGGATTGTAAGTCCAGATATCGTACCCACAAGGACTTGTCGATTAACTATTTTACTAAATTAAACTAGTTCTAATTATTTATTCAAGTGTAAAAATCCAAAGGTGAATTTAAGATTAACTAATCTAAAAATAAAAAGAAGAAGTTAACTAATGAACAATTAACCAAACAAAGAGCAGATTTTCACGTAATCAATGTGATGAAATCGATCTAGGACTATGGATCCGCCAACAATCATGTTGAGTAGGCAATTTCATCAACTTGTTTGTTTATCTAGTTATTAATTTCGGGGTTGATTTTACAACTATGATCTTACGAGCCTCTAGTTTCCTATCCAAAATAGCATCACAACTACATCATTGAGCGGGGATGTTATATCTTATTCCAAACACATTCATATATCTTCCCGTATAAACCAAACAAGGCGTTCTAGGTATATTCCTATCCTAGTCGCGAACCTACCCTTTACATTACAAAAGAGATGCCTTGCTCCCTATATTCTTCGTTCTATCCCAATGATTCTTCTTTCGAGTTCACAAAGAGATTATAGATTTATTTTAATGGTCGCGAAGCATTAAACTAGTAAGCACAAGAATATAAGAACAACTAATGTGATAAACAAATAATTGAATTAATCATCTACTTCAATAATCATGTAATTAGCTTCCACAATCATAGAATGAAAAGCTTAACTCCACATAGACATGGAGTAATTACAACAATTCATCCCAAGAAAAACGTAAAATAAATAATAAAAGAGAAGAAAGATGAAATCAATATTCTCCGGCCTTCACGGCGGCTCCTAGCTCTTCGTAGGTCAAAAGTTATAGAAAAATTATTCTTATGGGATATTTATAGGTGTAGAAAAAAGCCTCAAATAAAATAACTGAGTCCAAAATAGACTAGGAAACCAAAACCCAATTGGTTTGGACTGTTGTGTTGCGTCATTGGTCGATTCTCCTCCTCTCTTCGTGATTGGCCACGTGTCAATTGAATTTCAATTCAATTGACAATTGCAAGCATGCATATATATTATTATTATATTAACTTTTTTCCATTAAGCTGCCTGTTTGATTTTCTTATATGATTTCTCATTTTTGATTCGTTTCTTCTCTAAATTTCTTTCTCTTCACACCACTTTAATCCTACAAATAAAAATACTCAATATAAGAATAATTATAAAATCAATGCTCGAAAACGATAATGAAAAGACTAAATGGGAGGCAAATAATGACTAAATATAAGTATTTTTGGCCTCACATCAAACCACTATCATGAGCCCATTGGGTTAGAGGAGACGCTCTCAACTAACGAGGACCCTCTTAACCTATGCTAATAACGTATTTCTAGACTTAGATTGTTTTAAACCCTCGTCTTCTTGATGCTAAATACTACTCCCAAAATTGTATCATAAAGCTCATACATAACATGAAAATATATCTCTTAAAAGTATAGCATGACTCTAGTTCAAAATACATGTCTTTACTGAAATTCATAACTTGAGGAACTAGGCATGCTATTCTTATGAATACTTGAGGTCATGTTATTTGGACATGCCAAATTTTCTTAAAAACAGGTGATAATGTCAAATTATGCTAGGTTTATCTTTCAAATTGTGGGGTTAAGAAATACTTGTAAAAACTCATGCAAAATAATATAAATAGGAATAGCAATCCTGAAACAATGTAAAGAAATCGAATTTACAGGAAACTTGCATAATTGGGTAAGAATCCTAACTTTATAAGTTCATAAAAATCAATATAAAACTTGAGGGTTTGGGAATAAGGGTGGAATAAAACCCTTACTGAATATCCACATACCTGAACTTGACGATTTTCTAGCTAGAACTTGATGGTGGAGACTTGAAGAAGAAGCCCTAGGTCTTTGGAACTTGAGAGAACAGTTCTTTTCTGACTTTCTGAGGTTTGATCGAGGGAATAAGAGGAGTGGGTCGATTTAGTTGATATAATCTCTCCTAAAAGACTTAAAATGATTAAGTTTGGGAGTTAAAAGAATAGAAAAGGTCCAAAAAACACCTGGTAAACGAATTGAAAAACTGTAGAATTCTGGGCTAGGGGACCCGTGGTTGGGAACCACAGTCTTTGGATGGAATCATGAGCCATGGAACCCACTCATGGTTTCCAGGCAAAATGTTGGACTGCAGGTCTAATTTCCACGAAGGACAACGACAGTCCTTGGTCTGATCCATATCCATGATCCATGGATCCCTCTCATGGATTATAGGCCAAATAGTGACCTGCAAGTTTGGTTCCACGGATGACATCCATGATCCGTGGTCTGTTCCATGGTCTGTGAAACCCGTCCGTGGTTCCTGCTTGTCACTGGATAACTTTACACTTAGAATTTTGGTCTGGATCTTAGCTTAGAATTTTTGGGGTGTTACAGTATCTTCCCCTTAGGACCATTCATCCTCGAATGATGACTAACAAATTAAAGCTGAGATGGATTGAAGAGACATGCATGCATACTGGAAATATAAGAACAACTGATAAAACATGAAACTGAGGGGAATACTAACAAGGAAACTGAGGATACTGAAGAGGGACTTATTACCTTAAGCTGATAATGAATCAGATAGAAAGAGGTGAGGTACTTGATCATCTAGCTGCTTCTACTTCCCAAATATCTCCCTCAACTGACTGGTTCCTCCAAAGGACTTTCACTGAAGCGACTTCCTTATTTCTCAACTTACGAACCTGACGGTCAAAAATCTCAATTGGGACCTCTTCGTAAGAAAGACTATCTTTCACACCCACACTCTCTAATATCACAACTGAGGCTACATCGCCAACACACTTCTTCAACAAGGACATATGAAAGACTGGGTATACCACTGCTAACTCAGCTGACAGCTTTAACTCGTAAGCCACTTTGCCAATTCATCTCAAAATCTTGTAGGGACCTACATATCGGGGACTAAGCTTTCCATTCTTATAGAATCTCATCACCCCTTCATATGTGAAACTTTCAGAAACACCCAATCATCAATTGTAAATTCTAAGTCTCTTCTCCTCATATTTGCATAGAATTTATGTAACACCTCGTACGCGTATTCAACTATCTAAGTTAAAATCCCAGAAAAAAATTCCAAGTTTCCAGGGATGACGGCTCCAATGATGACTCGTCCTTCCGGACTACGGTCCATCGTGTGAATTCATCGTCCAACTTCCAGAGTGTCCCTCAAAGTGTCCCAGAGAAGACAGGTCGAAGGACGGTCCGTACTTCTGGACGACGGACCATCGTTCCCAACCGTAGTCCCTGAGTTCAGAGGACCAGATTTTCCCTAAGGAAAACTACGAGTCAACAAGACGATCGGTCATTTCAGAGAACGGACCGTCATTGGACTCGTGGAGTGTATTTCTAGTAGCTCAATTTTTTTGAGTCAGAGAATTACGGATCCCTTTGACGGTCCGTCCTTCTGGACGATGGACCGTCGTCCTAACCCGTGGTCACTGACTTCAAAAATTTCCAGCTTATTCTTAAGCTTAAGTTCAGGGGTATTTTAGTCTTTTCCCACCCTATTATGGATTAAGTGAAGTCGTTTTGACTACTTTTAGAAGGGTTTTCACCCATATTATCCTAAGTCTACCTTAAGCTCCTCATTCCTCCCTCAAAAGAGAAAGTTCTTCCTCTCAAGCTCAAGGTTCAAGCTCCAAGTCAAGTCTCCTTATTCTTTTTCAATCAAGTGGGTAAATCTTCCACCAAGGTATGTGGGTATTTAGCAATGGGTTTCTTCCACCTTTGTGCCCAAAATCCTCAAGTCTTATTTTGAGATCATGAAGCTATGAAATTAGGGTTTTAAACCAAAATTTGGGGAAATTTATGAAATCAGTTCCTATGTTTAAATTCATGGTTTCTTATTGATTACTCATGATTTGATTATGGTTTCCTTTTTGTCTTTGAAAGCCCAAGCATAAAAGTTAATTTCTAGCATGATTTCATAAATTTACATATTTTCAAGAGAAAGATAGCATGATTAGATATCATGGCATTTGCGAACTTATGAAATTGCATGTATGATTCTTCAAGCACGAAGTTGGAACGAAAAGCATGTTTTGAACGATGGCTAATCTAAGTCTTCAGATTATGACTTTGAATTGCATAGCATCCGATATGTCTTTTGCTTTTCAAAATATCTTTGACATTATATATATCATTGATTTTACTTAGCTTTGGCATTAGATATGTCATTGGGTTTTAAATAGTTTTGACATTAGATATGTCACCAGTTTATGAACTATCTTTGACTTCAGATATGTCATTGGTTATGAATCATCTTTGGCATCATATATGTCATTGGTATTGTATGACCTATATGTATGTTTTCGGAGTAGTATTAGCACCGAGTTGGACGGGTGAGAGTACCCATATATCCCAGAACTACGTTGCCCCCGTAGGTTCTAATTCTCATGTTAGGCATCAGTTTCAGGTGATCACATTACAATCATGCCTTTGTACCCCTGGCAAGGTACGTTTGTCCTCTCGATGGGGCGTATACATCGAATTCCATGTAGATCACATGGTCTATGTCGGTTATAGAACCTCCCACAGAAACAGTTTATGATTTACGTTGCATTTGACTTTTATGCAGTTTTCAGACTTATTACTTATGTTTATGTTACAGCTTATGATATATTAAGAGTCATTACATTCAGTTATCTTTAAAAGCATGATTTCAGTTATTTATATACACTTAGCATGTTTTAATCATGTTCATGCATTGCTTACATACTTAGGACATTCCATGGTACTAACACATATTGCGCTGTATCTTTTGATGATGCAGATTCAGGTGTCCCTTCACAGCTTCGTGGCTAGAGTTCCCGGCCACTCACGCCCATCTTTGGTGAGTCCTCATAGTGCGAGGACTAGTTATGCTTTTTCTTATATTAGCTTTACTTCTATATTCTAAGTTAGCTAGGGTCTTGTCCTAGCAACTCTTTATGTTATGACTAGAGACTTTCAGTCATAGTTTGTATTCAAATTCCCTTTTTGGATATTGTATGTAATGGGGCCCTTAGACCCTTTATTGATGTTTCCTTGATGGGATTTCTGTATTATTCTTCCGCTTATCTTTTGTTATAATTGAGAATGCTATGACCAAGGGTTAGCTTAGGATTATTGTTTTCCCAAGTCCCGTGTTACGTCTAGGGGGTAACCTCGGGGAGTGACAAACTTGGTATCAGAGCCTCAGGTTCAAGGGTCCTAGGATGTCTGAAAGCCGCATCGAGTAGAGTCTTTTTCATATGTGTGAAGCCACACATTTGAGAGGGAAGCTATGAGATGTCTTAGAAAAACTTCACTTCTTGCATGATCACATCGTGCGATTGAGCTTAAGTCTAATATTCCTCTAATCCTTATCTTATGTGTTTCAGATTATGCCTCCTCGACGTGCTATGCCTCCCCGAGCCGCTCAAAATGCCGCTCCTCAAGGTCCGATTCCCGATGTCACGAATGATAAGTTTAGGAATGCTATTCACCTACTTGCTCAGACTTTGGCAAATCAACAGGATTCTACCCTCGCTCATCCTCAAGGTGGAGTAGCAGCCCGAGTTTTTGACTTTATCCGTATGAACTCGTCGGAGTTTTGGGGTTTGAAAGTGAGTGAGGACCCGCTTAACTTTATTAATGAACTGAAGAAGATCTTTGAGGTTATGCAAGTAGTGGGTGTTGAGTGTTTTGAGCTTGCATCCTACCAATTCAAGGATGTGGCTCATATTTGGTTCACGCAATGGAAGGAGGCTAGGGTGAGGGATGCGATACCCACGACTTGGGAGTGTTTTGAGAGAGCCTTTCTTGATAGGTTCTTTCCCGTGAGTTGAGGCAAGCGAAAGTGGAGGAATTTGTGAACTTGAGACAAGGTTCGATATTAGTGCAAGAGTATAGTTTGAAGTTCACTCAGTTGTCTAGGAATGCTCCTTCCATGGTAGCGGACCCGCATGATCAAATGAGCAAGTTCATCTATGGTGTTTCCGATATAGTAAAGAAGGAGTGTAGGTCTGCCTTGTTATTGAGTGACATGAACATCTCTCGTCTCATGACTCATGCCCATCAGATCGAGGGTGATAAACTTAAGGAGATGGCTAGGGAGAACAAGAGGAAAGATCCGAGGGATCAGGTTTTGGTTATCACAGGTCCGGAGGTGGACAGCGCTCTTCTTTCCAGAAGAAGTCATCAGGTCCTGTTCACTCTTCTGCTAGTGTTCCTTCTTAGGCCTCCAGGCCCCACTATGATCAGTCCAGTAGATGTGCAGACTCTTATTCTCAGGGTGGTGGTGCAAAGGGGTCTTCCTTCCCCGCTTGTGCCAGGTGTGGAAAGAATTATCTCGGCGAGTGTTTAGCCGGTAGAGAGGGTTGCTTCAGTTGTGGTCAGCCTGGGCATCGTATCAAGGATTAGCCTTCATCTAGAAAGGGACATGGAGGTAGGACTCAGTCTACCCCAGCAGCTTCAGGAGGTAGACCAGCCCCGCAGGGCGCAACTTCTAGTTCTGGTGGTCCACGCCAGAACTGCCTTTATGCTATGTCCTCTCGTCAGGATCAGGAGAGTTCTCCAGATGTGGTTACTGGTATGTTGAAAGTGTTTTCTCATGATGTGTATGCCTTATTAGACCCCGGTGCATCTTTGTCTTTTGTAACTCCTTATGTTGCTTGTAAGTTCGAGATTCATCCCGAAATGCTTTTAGAACCCTTTCATGTTTCTACTCCTGTTGGTGAGTCAGTCCTAGCCGAAAGAATCTACCGAAATTGCTCTATCTCAGTCCTTCATAGAGTCACTTCAGCAGATCTAGTAGAGTTGGAAATGACTGATTTTGATGTTATCCTTGCTATGGACTGTTATATGCATGTTATACCTCAGTTAATTGCCGCACTCATGTGGTCAGTTTTAAGTTTCCTAGTGAACCTGTCCTAGAATGGCAAGGTAGTCCCTCTTCTTCGAAAGGTCGCTTCATATCCTATCTTAAGGCTAGGAAGATGATTTCTAAGGGTTATGTCTATCGTATAGTTAGGGTCGAAGTCCAAAGCCCCAACTCTTCAGTCTGTTCTGGTTGTGAATAAGTTTCCCGAAGTGTTTCCCGATGATTTGCCTGGAGTCCCTCCCGAGCGGGAGATTGACTTTGGCATAGATCTTCTTCCGGATACGAACCCTATCTCTATTCTTCCTTATAGAATGGCCTCCACAGAACTTAAAGAGTTGAAAGATCAGTTGAAAGACTTGCTTGATAAGGGTTTTATCAGGCCTAGTATTTCTCCTTGGGGTGCTCCAGTCTTGTTCGTTCAGAAGAAAGATGGTTCTATTAGAATGTGCATTTATTACCTCCAATTGAACAAGGTTACAATCAAGAATACATATCCCATCCCTAGGATTGATGACTTATTCGATCAGCTTCAGGGTGCTAGTTTATTTTCCAAGATCGACTTTAGATTCGGTTATCATCAGCTTCGAGTTCGGGAGTGTGATATCCCAAAGATAGCCTTCAGGACTCGATATGGTCATTATGAGTTTGTCGTCATGTCTTTTGGTCTAACAAATTCTCCTGCAACTTTTATGGATTTGATGAACCGTGTGTTCAAACAGTATTTGGATATGTTTGTGATTGTTTTCATTGATGATATCCTCATATACTCTCGGAGTGAGGAGGAGCATGTGAATCGCTTGAAGGTTGTGTTGCAAACTCTCAAGGATAGACAGTTGTTTGCAAAGTTTAGCAAGTGCGAGTTTTGGATGCAGTCTGTTGCTTTTCTGGGTCATATTGTGACTAAAGATGGTATTTGGGTTGACTCTCAAAAGATTGAGGCGGTAAAGAACTGGCCTAGACCCACTTCCCCATCCGATATTAGGAGTTTCTTGGATTTGGATGGTTACTACAGGAGATTTGTGGAAGGGTTTTCCTCCCTTGCTTCCCTATTGACCTGATTGACTCAGAAAAAGGTTAAGTTTCAGTGGTTCGACTCTTGTGGGAAAAGTTTTTAGGAATTGAAGACTCGATTGACTACAACTCCAGTATTGGCTCTACCCGAGGGCCTTGATGATTTTGTTGTGTATTGTGATGCCTCCAGAATTGGTTTGGGTGGCATTTTGATGCAACGGGGCAAGGTGATTGCTTATGCCTCGAGACAGCTTAAGGTGCATGAGAAGAACTACCCTACTCATGATCTTGAGCTAGCGGTCGTGGTTTTTGCTTTGAAGATTTGGAGACATTATTTGTATGGTGTGCATGTGGATGTTTTCACCAATCATAAGAGTCTTCAATATATGTTCACTCAAAAGGAGTTGAATTTACGACAAAGGAGATGGCTTGAGCTCCTTAAGGATTATGATATGAGTGTGCTTTACCACCCGGGTAAAGCCAATGTTGTGGCGGATGCTTTGAGTAGATTGTCCATGGGTAGTGTGGCCTTAATTGAAGATGGAAAGAAGGAATTGGTTAAAAATGTTCATAGGCTTGCTCGGTTAGGAGTTCACCTTAAGGACTCGACCAAAGGTGGTGTGATTGTGACTAATGGTGCCGAATCATCCTTGGTGGCTGAGCTGAAAGCCAAGTAAGACCAAGATTCCGTTCTACTTCAGCTTAAGGGTGCAGTTTGTCAGCAAAGGGTCGAGGTTTTCTCCTAAGGGGGAAATGGTGTGCTTCATTACCAGGGTCGGTTATGTGTGCCAGATGTAGATGGATTGAGACAACAGATTTTGTCCGAGGCTCACATTTCCAGATACTCCATTCATCCGGGTGCCACTAAGATGTACCGTGATCTATGAAAAGTCTTTTGGTGGAATGGTATGAAGAAGGACATAGCCGGGTTTGTGGCTAAGTGTCCCAATTGACAACAGGTAAAGATGGAACATCAAAGGCCAGGTGGTATGCTTCAGGATGTTGATCTTCCCACTTGGAAATGGGAAGCAATCAATATGGACTTTATTACGAGTTTGCCTCATACTCGAAGGCAACATGATTCCATTTGGGTGATCGTTGACTGGATGACCAAGTCATCCCATTTCTTGGCTGTTAAGACTATAGATACAACGGATGATTATGCCAGACTCTACATTCAAGAGATAGTCCGATTGCATGGTGTTCCCTTGTCTATCATTTCGAATAGAGGTCCCCAGTTTACATCTCAGTTTTGGAGATCATTTCAGAAAGGTCTTGGTACTAAGGTGAAGCTTAGCATAACTTTTTACCCTTAGACGGATGGCCAGACCAAACATACTATTCAGACTTTTGAGGATATATTGAGGGCTTGTGTTATTGACTTCAAAGGAAATTGGGATGATCATTTACCTCTTATCGAGTTTGCCTACAACAACAGTTTTCACTCTAGCATTCAGATGGCTCCATATGAGGCACTTTATGGCCGAAGGTGTAGATCTCCTATTGGTTGGTTCGAGGTTGGTGAGGCAACCTTGATTGGTCCAGATTCTGTACATGAGACCATAGAGAAAGTTCAGCTTATTCGAGAAAGGTGGCCTCTTCGAGAGTTGCGGGTCCTTGCCGCTGCATGAGTGTTAGCTCACGCTCAAAACTCCTCCGACATGAGTCCTAGTCGTTGCGCTGCGGCCGGGATGTGAGGAGAAGGGAGTTAAAATTTGAAGTTGATGATTTGGTTTTCCTTAAGGTGTCACCCATGAAGGGTGTGCTGAGGTTTGGCAAGAAAGGAAAACTTTATCCTCGTTTTGTAGGTCCTTATCGGATTTCGAGGAGAGTTGGTAGTATTGCTTATGAGTTGGAGTTACCAACGGAGTTGGAAACGGTTCACCCAGTTTTCCATGTTTCCTTGTTGAAGAAATGTATTGGTAATCTCGCCTTGATTGTTCCCTTGGAGGATGTCAGAGTGAAGGATAGTCTCTCTTATGAGGAGGTTCCCGTGGAAATCCTTGATTGTCAGGTTTAAAAATTGAGAAACAAATAAGTAGCTTCGGTGAAAGTCCTATGGAGGAATCAGCTTGTAGAAGGTGCTACTTGGGAAGAGGAAGAGGCCATGAAGGCCAAATATCCACATCTCTTGCATTCTGATTCCGCTCCAGCTTGAGGTACTAGTTCCCTCCTTAATATGTTCCTCCGATCCTACTCTATCAGTTCCTCTCACGATCCTAGCATGCACACATGTTTTATGAAGTTATTTTATCATGTTTTCAAGTTACAAAGTTCAGTTTTCATGATTACCCCTTGATTATATGTTATGATGTTTGGTTGAGCTGTTTTCTCCTCAGTTTTCCCTTGTTTAGTCTTTATTCGAGGACGAATGATCCCAAAGGGGAGATATTGTAACACCTCGTACGCGTATTCATCTACTTAAGTTAAAATCCCAGAAAAAATTCCAAGTTTCCAGGGATGAGGACTCCAACGATGACTCATCCTTCTAGACTACGGTACGTCATGTGCACTCGTTGTCCAGCTTCTAGAGAGTCCCTCAAAGTGTCCCAGAGAAGATGGTTTGAAGGATGGTCCGTCCTTCTGGACGATGGACCATCGTTCCCAACCGTAGTCCCTGAGTTCAGAGGACCAGATTTTCCCTAAGGCAAACTATGAGTCAACAAGACGATCCGTCGTTTTAGAGAATGGACCGTCGTTGGACTCGTGGAGGGCATTTCCAGTAGCTTAATTTTTTTGAGTCAAAGAATTACAGATCCCTTTGACGGTCCATCCTTCTAGATGACGGACCATCGTCCTAAGCCGTGGTCACTGACTTCGGAAATTTCCAGCTTTTTCTTAAGCTTAAGTTCAGGGGTATTTTAGTCTTTTCCCACCCTATTATGGATTAAGTGAAGTCGTTTTGACTACTTTTAGAAGAGTTTTCACCCATATTATCCTAAGTCTACCTTAAGCTCCTCATTCCTCCCTCAAAAGAGAAAGTTCTTCCTCTCAATCTCAAGGTTCAAGCTCCATGTCAAGTCTTCTTATTCTTTTCCAATCAAGTGGGTAAATCTTCCACCAAGGTATGTGGGTCTTTAACAATGGGTTTCTTCCACCCTTGTGCCTAAAATCTCCAAGTCTTATTTTGAAATCATAAATCTCTGAAATTAGGATTTTAAACCAAAATTTAGGGAAAGTTTATGAAATCAGTTCCTATGTTTAAATTCATGGTTTCTTATTGATTACTCATGATTTGATTATGATTTCCTTTTTGGATTTGAAAGCCCAAGCATGAAAGTTGATTTCTAGCATGATTCCATGAATTTACATGTTTGCAAGAGAAAGATAACATGATTAGATATCATGGCATTTGCGAACTTATGAAATTGCATGTATGATTCTTCAAGCACGAAGTTGGAACGAAAAGCATGTTTTGAACTATGGCTAATCTAAGTCTTCAGATTATGACTGAATTGCATAGCATCCGATATGTCTTTTGCTTTTCAAAATAGCTTTGGCATTATATATGTCATTGGTTTTACTTAGCTTTAGCATTAGATATATCATTGGGTTTTAAACAGTTTTGACATTAGATATGTCACCAGTTTATGAACTAGCTTTGACTTCAGATATGTCATTGGTTATGAATCAGCTTTGGCATCATATATGTCATTCATATTATATGAGCTATATGTATGTTTTGGGAGTAGTATTAGCACCGAGTTGGACGGGTGAGAGTACCTATATGTCCCAGAACTACGTTGCCCCCGTAGGTTCTAAGTCCCGTGCTGGGCATCAATTTCAGGTGATCAAGTTACAGTCATGCCTTTGTACCCCTGGCAAGGTACATTGGGTCCTCTCGATGGGGCGTATACATTGGATTCCATGTAGATCACATAGTCTATGTCGGTTATAAAACCTCCCACAGAAACAGTTTATGTTTTATTTTGCATTTTACTTTTATGCAGTTTTCAGACTTATTACTTATGTTTATGTTACAACTTATGATATATTAAGATTCATTGCATTCAATTATCTTTAAAAGCATGCTTTCAGTTATTTATGTACACTTAGCATGTTTTCATCATGTTCATGCATTGCTCACATATTTAGTACATTCCATAGTACTAACGCATATTGCGCTACATCCTTTGATGATGCAGATTCAGGTGTCCCTTCACAGCTTCGTGGCTAGAGTTCCCGGCCACTCACACCCAGCTTTGGTGAGTCCTCATAGTGCGAGGACTAGTTATGCTTATTCTTATGTTAGCTTTACTTCTATACTCTGAGTTATCTAGGGTCTTATCCTAGCAACTCTTTATGTTATGACTAGAGGCTTTTAGTCATAGTTTGTATTCAAATTCCCTTTTTGGATACTGTATGTTATGGGACCCTTAGACCCGTTATTGATGTTTTCTTGATGGCATTTCCGTATTATGCTTCCGCTTATATTTTGTTATGCTTGAGAATGCTATGACCAAGGGTTAGCTTGGGATTCTTGTAGTCCCAAGTCCCGTGTTACGTCTAGGGGGTAACCTCGGGGCGTGACAATTTCTAATGACTTTGAGCAGTCTTCAACCTCTCCCTAATGAGATGAACCTTTTCCATAATCTCATTGATTGAATTTGGACCTATCAATGTAGCTTCACCTAGTTCAAACCAACCAATAGGAGATCTATACCTCCGCCCATAAAGTGCCTCATACGGAGCCATCTAAATGCTAAAATGGAAACTGTTATTGTAGAAAAACTCTATAAGAGGTAAGTGATCATCCCAATTACCTTTGAAATTGATCACACAAGCTTTCAACATATCCTATAAGGTTTGAATGGTGTGCTCTTCCTGGATATCTGTCTACGGATGAAATATTGTGCTGAGATTCACCTGAGTTCTAAGACCATTATAAAAAGACTTCCAAAACTGGGATATAAACTGAGTGGCCATATCTGAAATGATAACAAGGTAAACCCATGCAATCTAACTAACTCACAGGTGTAAAGTCTGGTATAATCCTCTGCTGAATCAGTAGTCTTGGTAGGCAAAAAGTGAGCTGATTTAGACATCCTGTCTACTACCATCCAAATGGAATCATGTTGTCGGCAAGTACGCGGTAAACCTATAATGAAGTCCATATTGATCACTTCTCACTTCCAAGTGGGAATGTCAATATCCTGAGTCATACCTCCCAGTCGATGATGTTTTACCTTTACCTATTGACCATTTGGATACTTAGCCACAAAAGCTGCAATGTCTCTCTTCATGCCATTCCATCAATAGACTTACATGGTACATCTTGGTGGCATTGAGATGGATAGAATATCTAGAGCTGTGAGCCTCTACTAAAATCCATTATCTCAACCCATCTACATTTGGAACAGATTACCGACCCTGATATCGAAACACACCATCTCCCCCTTGGAATAAAGCCTCTACTCTTTGCTAGAGGACAACACTCTTTAACTGATGCAAGATAGGATCACTGTCCTGCTTCTCCTTCACTTATACTATCCATGAAGACTCTGAACCATTAAGAACTATAGTATTACCATCTGTAGAATCTGTAAGGCAAACCCCTAAATGAGCAAGCCTATGAACATCCTTAGCCAACTCCTTCTTTCCTTCTTTAACATGTGACACACTACCTATGGATAATCTGCTAAGTGCATCATCCACTACATTGGACTTACCCGGATAGTAAAATAGACTCATGTCATAATCCTTAAGGATATCAAGCCACCTTCTCTATCAAAGATTCAATTCCTTCTGAGTGAAAATATATTGGAGGCTCTTATGGTCGGTAAACACATCCACATAGACACTATAAAAGTAGTGCCTCCAAATCTTTAAGGTAAAAATGACTGCTGCAAGCTCAAGATCATGATTCAGGTAGTTCTTCTCATGAACCTTAAGCTGCTTAGAAGCATAAGCAATGATCTTACCATACTTCATCAAAACACAACCAAGGCCTACTCTAGATGTATCACAGTAAAATACAAAGCCATCTCGTCCCTCTGGTAAAGTCAAAACTGGAGCTGTGATCAACCTAGTCTTCAATTCATGGAAATTCTTTTCACACTCATTGGACCACTGAAATTGACCTTTTTTGAGTTAACATTGTCAATGGGAAGCTATGGATGAAAACT
Source organism: Jaltomata sinuosa (assembly GCA_003996215.1). NCBI lineage: Eukaryota > Viridiplantae > Streptophyta > Magnoliopsida > Solanales > Solanaceae > Jaltomata > Jaltomata sinuosa. The sequence continues at coordinate 187,049 of QJPP01003120.1, read as the reverse complement.
CCTCAACAAATCTGTTTTAGTATCCACCTAAACCCAAAAAGCTCCTAATGTCTGTCGGAGAAGTGGGCATAGGCCAGTCCTTTACTGCCTCTATTTTTGTGAATCTACTTGAATGCCCTCACTAGACACCACATGATCGAGAAAAGCAACTAACTGGAACCAAAATTCACACTTTCTAAACTTAGCAAATAACTGGCGATCCTTGATGGAGTTTGCAACGCAACCCTCAAATGGTTTGCATGCTCCTTATTGCTCTGAGAGTAAACAAGAATATCATTTATAAAGACAATGATGAACATGTTCAAGTATTGCTTGAACACACTGATTATCAAGTCCATAAAAGCTGCAGGAGCATTCGTTAGTCTTAAAGACATAACCACAAATTCATAGTGACAATGTCGAGTTCTGAAGACTGTCTTTAGAATGTCACATTCTCTAACTATGAGCTAATGATAACCATATCTGAGGTCAATCTTGGAGAAATAACTGACACTCTAAAGCTGGTCGAACAAGTCATCAATCCTAGAAATGGGATACTTATTTTTGATGGTGATCTTGTTCAACTGATGGTAATCTATGCACATTCTGAGGGAATCGTATTTCTTATGCATGAAGAGAAAGGGAGCACCCCATGGAGAGATGTTGGGTCTGATGAAACCTTTATCTAGGAGGACTTTCAACTGATCCCTTAATTTCTTAAGGGAATTAGCTGAAACTCATTAAGAACGAATGCATCTCTTTAGATATCTCATTTATTTAAAAGGAACATAAATTTGAGAGGAATAACTATATGAGAAAACTATTCTCTTCCAGACTAAACTTAGTGCCAAGAACTGAACAGAACATAGAGCCTTCTAGCCTTAGGAATGATTACTGGCAGGTCTAAATTGATCTCATATGAGAAGTCCACTATCTTGCTAGCTGAAGCTATTGGGCATAAGGCATGAGCATCCTGAATAGGGAGTAAGAACAAGATTATTCCTGCCTTAAACAATACAGTTGACCACCTTTAAGCTTAGGCAAACACTTCAACTACACTAACTTCTCTGAATACCACACTTACCATCTGCAACTAAAATTTTCATCAGTGCATATGTAGATGCTGAGGTCTGAGCCTATCTACCTTCTTTCACCATGTTCAATCCCATCTTGAATAAATCTCTTGCATCTAGAGTTATCTCTAACAAATGGTATCCCTTCTTATCACAAAAATCAGCTAACCTTGAGTTTTAATCAATGCGATCAATACTTTGAATGTTCTAAGCATGTGAGATAATGCACTAACTTTGAAATCACGAGAAATACATGTATACTGAAAGCATGGGTGAAAACTGGACTAAATATAGATATCTGAAGATGCATAAGTCAAACTGTAGAACATAAGCTCTTTTACTGAAGAAAATGTAAATCATGTTTCTGAACTGGAACTGTGAGATCATGATGTTTAAAGATAAGTAAAACTGTTACTTGGAGATCCATGGACTAAAAGATGAATGATGTTTGTATGTCATGAAATAGTGCACCTCAGTTGAAAACCACGAGTCATGCCAAAAGTAAATCCCTAGGGGAGTTTCTTTTACTGAACATGCTGAAAATACTGATATACTATACTGAATGTAGGTTGAAAGGTATAAGATGATGCAATGACCAAGTATATATAAACATGCAACTGTATAATACTGAACTAAACTGAATAACTGAATACAAGGTCATGCAATAATGAATATGAACTGTGGGAGCTACTATTAATGGACACACCCCAAGCTGAGGTAACTATGGGGCCAACCTGCAACCCTGGCTGGAACAGTGTTCATACCTTGCCAAGGGTATAAATATTTTCTTGTATGGATCCACTAAACTGATGTCCACAAGAGACAAGGGTGCCCAGCCTAATATGATAGCTGACCCCTTTGATACCTACGGTGGTGCCGTAATTCTAGGACCTGATAGCTGAGCCTTTATCACTTCGTTCACTCGGTGCTAAGTCTACTCCCAACTAAATATTAATAAATAAATAAACTGATATACTGGATAGCTCAAAATACTGACTTTCTGAGAATGCAAAATAATACTGAGACTGAAAGCATTCTATTTTTCTGAAAAGTTGTAGGCTGATAACTAGGTAATTTCATGTTTTAAAACTGAGTGCTAGGCTAAATTCCGAAGAAAAGTTAATTCATGTGAAAATACTACAATTTCATGCTAAGTTCTTGAAAAGAAAGCCGATTCATGCAGAAGGTACTCTAAATCCAAGCTAAGTCTGTTTCATCTAAATTCCAGGGATTTTAAGAAAATATCCATAAAACTTGATGCAATATCACTTAAACATATAGAGGAAACATATAGTATCATAAGGAATCCAATTTTGTAAAATATGCATAGTTGGATAAAATTAGGCTAGAATTCGCTTCCTCTAAAATCTTGGGTTTCAAAATTTAACTGCAGGAAATCATGTAAAAATCATCCTAACAAGGATAGTTAGTAGTCATGTAGAATCATCAAGAGATCGAATTCATAGTAAAAGACTTATTTGGGTAAGAACCCTAGAACCATAACTTGTAAAAATCATACTGTAAATATGAAACTTTGGGCATGAGGGTGAAAGAAAACCCTCATTGAAATCCCACATACCTGAAGCTTGAAGAATCTGGACTAGAATCAATGTTTGAAGCTTTGGGAAAGAAGCCCTAGGTTGTAGGTTGAAAAAGAGCGCTCTTTTCCTTTTTTTGAAACTTGAATCGATGTAATGTGGAGAAGCATTCTAAGTCTGATTATAATCGCTCAACATATGCTTAAAATAACCAAGTAAAGGAATTAAAATGTCACGCCCCGAGCCTACACCTGGACGTAAAATGGGACCCAAGATCACAAGTGATCTCAAGATAACCCTCTGGCACTAGCATGACTTAAAACTGAACAAAACATAAGAACAAAAGCTTAACTGAAGTATGAGTAACTTGATCTGTTATATAAATATAAGTCTAAAAATGATAATCTGAAATAAGCTGAATATCTAACTCTATGTCTGAAAGCCTCTACTACAGATGAGCTGCTGAGACAAGTCCCCAGCTAACTCTAAATGCTGAAAACAGAATAAACAAACTAAATACTAAAATGAGCTTAACTCCAGGTCCTCGAATGAGGAGGACTCACCAAGCTGGCTGTATGTGCTGCTGATCTACTAGCCACGAATCTGGGGATGAGCTACAAAATCTACATCATGATAGGATACAACACAAAGAAGTATGCGGTCAGTACTATGAAATGTACTGAGTATGTGAGATATACATATGGTATGATAAAATACACTTTGAAGGCATGCTTAAAACTGAGATCATGCATAATTTGTGGTAAAACATGCTTAAAAGTATCTTTAAAGCTGAAATCATATGATAATGGTAAAATCTGTAATGTGATGACTCAATGCGATATCATAAGCTAAAAACATAGTCATATTCATAAGTAATAAGTAGTAAGTCTAAAATCTGAAAGCAAAGAATTAATACATTTTAAAACTTGAAACTGTTTCTTTGGGAGGTTCTCTTAATCGACATAGACTACGTGAGCTACATAGAATCCTATGTATCCACTCCATCGAGAGGACCCAATATATTTTGCTAGGATATAGAGGCATATATGTGGCATGATCACTAATTCTAATGCCCAAGAGAGGGGACTTATGAACCTACAGGGGCATGTAGTTCTAGGACTAAGGGTACTCTCACCTCGTCTAACTCGGTGCTAAATACTACTCCTAAAAATATACATATAGATCATATAATACTGGGGCATATTTGATGCCAAAAATGATCATAACTAATGAAATATCTGATGTTAAATCTATTCATAGCTTAGGTAGACATATCTAGATGCCAAATCTTTCATAAAACATAGGGACATATCTGATGTCCAAAACTATTGGAAAAGCATAAGGATATATCTGATGTCATGCAATTTTAATTCATAAGTCTTAAAACTTAGCATATCCATAATTCAAAATATACTTTTCTTTCTAAATTCATAGCTTGAAGAATTAGGCATGCAATTTCTTAACACTTGAGGCCATGCTATCTAAACATGCTAATTTTTACTTGAAAATATGCAATATAGTGAAAACATGCTAGAAATCATCTTTAATGCATCGGCTTTTGAAAATATTAATGAATCTCAAATAAATCATGGGTAAGTAATGAGAAACCTTGAATGGATGCTTTAAAACTGAACCCATAAGATTTTCCCAATTTGGGCAAGAACCCTAATTTTATAAATTCACAAATCAAAGTAGAACTTGAGGGTTTTGGGCATAAGGGTGAAAGGAATCCTTTATTGAATACTCACATACCTGATTTGAATCTTTTCCAACTAAGAATGAAAAGAATGGAGACTTGGAATTGAAACCCTTGATCTTGAGCTTGAGACTTGGAGTTATGAAGTTCTTTTCCTCTTTTGGGTGCATGAATGAGGGAATAAGAAGAGACTTAGGCTAATTGGGGTAGAAACCCTATTAAAAGGGGTCAAAATGACCTCACTTAAGAGTTAAAAAAATGGAAAATTAAAAAAATATCCCTGGACTTAAGCTTGGAAAAACTGATAAAAAAAATTGGCTTCAGAGATCACGAGTCAGTCTACGAACCGTCAACTAAAATGATGAACCGTCAACTGATCCTTGGTTTCAGGTGCCACTTCTAGGAGCCTTCTGGAACTCAACTCCATGAGTCCCTCTACTATCCGTGATTCAGAATGACAGACCATCCTATTAACTCATGGTTCTGACTTAAGGACATGAGGATCCTCTGATCTCCAGGGATTTCGGATGGAAGGACGGGTCGTGAAATGGGTTGACGGGTTATCAACCAACTCGTAGAATTTAGACGACTTGGTACCTCTCTGAAGGTGAATCCACATGTTACAGGATGGACCATTATTTAAAATGATGACTCATCAAGTCACTCATGGAATTTAGGGAAGAAAAGCTGATTTTTGACAAACCACAGGTTACTCTACAGACCATGGTTTTGGTCTACGGGTCTTGAACCAACCAGTGGTTTTGAAGATGAAAATTTTAAGGTTCAGGTCTGTTCTAACGAGTCACAGTATGGACCGTAGTTCCATTCCACGGGTCGTCATCCCATCCGTGGTCACTGATAGTGCTGCAGTAAAATACACATAACGTTTTACTCAGGACTCGGATTAATGCGAGGTTGGTGGCGTTGGAAAGAAGACTCAAAAATATTTAATTTGGTGGGTACTAGGACACCTAACTCTTCATATTCTATGAGGAATGGTCGATTGAATTTGACCTTAGTTTAGTCTTATAAGAAAACTCATTTGGTTGGGGTGCTTTCAAGTTAACTTGATGATAGGAGTTTCTTATGAACATGATTCGCATCCAAAGCACTCACCATACTAGGAGAATGATAATTACACTCATGGAAAAAGGTTCGGGTATTAGCTTAGGATTTTTTAGGTGAAAGCAAAGTGGGAAAAGTCTAAAATAACCCTGAGAAAACTAAGTAAAAACTGCTGAAAAAACTCGTCGCTAGGTTCCACAAGAATGAACCATGACCCGTAGAATGGATCACCGTTCATGGATTGAAGTCGTAGTTCTCAAACCACTTTTCTGGCCTCTGAACTGATTTTCACGAGTTGGTTTCATGACCCATAGATCATTCCACGACCCGTGGAACCCCCTCATGGTTTTCAAGTGAAAAATTAATTCGCATGACTAATTTCCACGAGTGAAATCCATGGTCTGTGGTTTGATCTACGAGCTGTGGATTCATCTCGTGGTTTCTGTCTGTCAGTTTAACAGACAAATATATTTTAGTAAAACACTGATAACTTTTTACTTTGGATTTGTATTAATGCACGGTCGGTGGTGTTGGAAAGATGATTCAAAGACCTTTAATTTTGTGGGTACTAGGCTACCTAACTCTTCATATTATATGAGATATTATCATTTGAAGTTGACCCTTGAAAAATCTTACACTAAAACTCAATCGGTAAGGAAGCTTTCAACTCAACTTTGAGTTAGAGGTTCTTTATGACCCTAATTCATATCCAATACACTTTACACATATAAGTATTGATCTCAACACCTATTTACCATTTGAAATCATCTGGTTTGGATCTAACAACATATGAAAATGGTCTGGATCTTAGCTTAGAATTTTTGGGGTATTACAATTTTAGTGGGGAGTTTCTCGTAATAGACATAGACTATGTAAGCTACGTGGAATTCAACTTCTGAACTCTAGTTGGTAGAGCTGTCCTATAAATTGATGGGGTATAAGACCATATTTAGAGTGAAATCACTATCATGAGCCCATTGTGCTAGAGAAGACGCTCTCAACTAACGAGGAATCTCTTAACCTACGCTGGCGATATAGTTTTAGATTTAGGTTATCTGTAATCCTCTTCTGATTGGTGCTAAATACTACTCCCAAAACTATATTATAGAGCTCATACATAATATGAAAACATATCTCTTAAGAGTATAGCATGACACTAGTTCAAAATATATGTCTTTACTATAATTCAAAACTTGAGGAATTAGACATGCTATTCTTATGAACACTTGAGGTCATATTATTTGAACATGCCAAATTTTCTTAAAAATAGGTGATAATGTCAAATTATGCTAGGTTTATCTTTCAAATTATGGGGTTAAGAAATACTTGTAAAAACTCATGCAAAATCATGTAAGTAGGAATAACAATCATGAAACAATGTAAAGAAATTGAATTTACAGAAAACTTGCATAATTGGGTAAGAACCCTAACTTCATAAGTTCATAAAAATCAAAGTAAAACTTGAGTTTTTGAAAAAAAGGTAGAAGAAAACCCTTACTGAATACCCACATACCTGAACTTGATGATTTCCTAGCTAGAACTTGAAGAAGAAGCCCTAGGTCCTTAAAACTTGAGAGAATGGTTCTTTTCTGACTTTCTAAGGTTTAATCGAGGGAATGAGGGGAGTGGGTCAATTTAGTTGATAAAATCCCTCCTAAAAGACTTAACATGACTAAGTATGGGAGTTAAAAGAATAGAAAAGGTCCAAAATACCCTTGGAAAATAAATTGAAAAACTACTGAAATCTGGGATAAGGGATCCTTGGTTGGGAACCACGGTTCATGGATAGAACCACGAGCCATGAAACCCACTCGTGATTCCCAGACAAAATATTAAAGTGCGAGTCTGATTTCCATAAGGGTCTACCACGGTTTGTGGTCTGATCCACAGTTTTTGGATCCCTCTCGTGGATCTCAGGCCAAATAGTTACCTACAGTTTGGTTCTATGGATGGCAGCCACGGTTCGTGGAACCCATCTGTAGTTTCTGCCTATCCCTGGATAGCTTTACACTTAGAATTCTGGTATGGATCTAATCTTAGAATTTTTGGGGTGTTACACCAAAATTGAAATAGATTCTACCAAGGTATTACAACTATTTCAATCAAATCAACTTATTTACCAAGCTCTATTGATATTTGTAAGTCCATATGGAAGAAGTTGCAAAATCTTGAGATCCTTTCATGACCCAAAATCTTATTAGGCCATGACAACATCTATCGTTATCCATAGGCAAACTCCATTAATTTACTAAACATTTAAGATGAGAAAAAAAAGAAGAAATAAGCAAAAATTCATTTAAAACATTAATAGAATAGAAATCCAAATCCCAGGTCATAATAAAAGTGAAAAAGATAGATGAAGACCTCAATATTTGATGACACAAGTACAAGATCATCTAAGATTTTAATACATATTTTGAGAGTCTACAAGCTATCTAGAATGAAAAGACAGTAAAAATAAGAGAATTCAAAATTAGTTATTGCGAAATAGTTGAGCAACTCACCTGATATCTAGTATGAACCTCGGGTACTATGATGACTCAACCGTTACCAGCCCCCTTAACTGAACCTGCACAAAAAAGGTACAAAAAAAAGGGTGAGTACGGGAAATACATGTACTTAACAACATCATCGATCGACCTTTATACGAAGTGATGACGAAGGTTGGCCCTACATTATCCTTCTCAACACTTAATCATAAATATCATATATAAGATCTCATTCAAAGTCTGTTTAACAGCTAAAGACAATAACTAATCAAGATAGAAGCAATATTTGAAATTAGCTAATATCAAAGAATTTTACAATAAGTATCAACCAAAGCACACCAGCTATCTCAATTATCTCAACCCAACAAAATTAATATGTAATGTAATGATGATAAATTGAAATAAAAATGAATATATATTGTCCAATAACCTGTATACACCCATTTTATCTATTGAGTAGAGAGTACCCATGGGGTACTCACGAGGTCTATATACGCACCCTATACCAGAAAACACTAAAGAAATTTTATCCTTTCACTTCCACAATATCAATATGCATAAGATGTAATGCCAACACAATGAATCTTACATTAGATTCAATTCTCAGCACAAATAATCACAATCAACTCCAAATTATTTAACAATGAGAACAAGAAAGTGAAGAAATGAACAAGTAATTATTTCATATATGAGCTTTTATCCAAAATCAATTTATCAATACCAAGTGAGCAACTTAAGCATCAAACCAATTCAATAGGCTAGGAATAATTCTCATATAATCACATAGGTATAAATCAAGAGGATAATCATCATTTTACCAATACCAACAAAAATTCTCGTCATCTCATTCAGATGAGACTCTCATTATTCATTACCCCTTAATTTAGTTAATTTCATAAATATCAAGATAAGTCTCAACTTGCCTTAATCCGAGAATAAAAAGTTAAATTATGAAAATTTTCTTCCGTAATACCTCTGAATGATTCCAATTTGGTCAAATATATAATCTACATGAGTATACGAGTCCATCGATACTCATATTACTAGATAAAAGTTCAGGTTAAAAACTGGGTAAAATATTCAACCCCGAGCCACCGAGTTGAATCTAGAATTTTATTTTAGAATTTATTTAACCATAAGGTAACAAACTTAAACCCTTTAAAATTAGCTAAAATAGATTATTAACCAACCTCCAATTTTAAGAATTTCATAAATCTCAATTTTAGGGTAAAACCCCCTCAATCTCAAACACCAATTAATTAATCATAAATTAGCAGAAAAATCATAATAAAAGGATTAGAATGTTACCCCATGAATAAATCTAGCAAAACCTCATTGAAATTTCACAAAACTGAGCTCTCAAGCTCCTAAAATTGAATTTAGAACAATGAACACAGATTAGGAAAAATTTTCTCTAATATGTCATTTTACTGCCTCAAGCATATATTTACATGTCTTCTACTACCGTACTATAGTTCTAAATCTCAATAATATTATGAGAAACAAAATAATAATCTCAAAGATTAAAAATTGATGTGAAGTGCATCTATGTATTTATGGGTGACATCCTAGGGGCTAAGGCCTAGTATTGGGTCAATTTCAAAGAAAGCATTCATCCTAGGGTCTGAAGCCTAGCAAGGTAATACTTAATGCTTTATATTATGATTTATATTGTGGCTTGATTGTCTTATTATTTGTCACATACATACACATGGTACATATACATTACATTTCATGCCCTTAAGGCTGTAATCAGGGTGTTCTCCTATAGCATATATATTTCATTCTCTTGAGGTTTAGATTGGGTTGTTCACCTATACCACATGCATTTCATGCCTTTGAGACTGGAATTGCGGTGTTCGCCTACAACACATGCATTCATGTTCTTGATGGTGGGATTGAAGTGTTTGCTTACACCATATGCATTGGATTACATTTTATATGATTGTGTATTATGGCTTTGAATTGTTGTTGTTAGCTAGGTCTGGGGCCTTTGGAGTTCAGCATGTTATTGACACTATGGTAAAATAAGACAAGCCGAGAGCAGGTAGATTTTACTATGAGTTATCAATAATAGGCTATTCGTGTTGTAGTTTCTACGGTTGGGGGATCTAAGGTGGAGACATGTATGGGTGTCTTAGGTTGTGGGTTTTTCTATTTTGATTGTGTTGCATTGCATTACATTTATTATTATGTGATTGTGGTTTGTAACTGCCGAGCTTATAGGCCAGGCAGGTTACTGTATGATGGTTAAACTTGTAACAACCCAGTTGTTTCACGTTGTCCTTCATCCCATGTAAAAGACTTACAAGCATAAATTTGAGAGTTTTATCGACACTACATATGATTTTGGAACATTTGATTTAAATTAGAATTTGTAAAAAAATATCTATTTCTTTTCTAAAATGTCTTAAATATTTATGAAAAAAATCTTTAGTTATGATATATTTGATTATGTATTTATTTATAATTTATTAATATTTTAATAAAGATATTAAATTTAACTACGTAGAGAAATTACTTCAAATAAATGTTAGTCCTTATCTGTTAAATTGGATTATCTTCCATATCACTATAGTCTATAAACGTGTATCGCATCAATTAATTGACAAAAGGTTGTGATCAATTTTTTTAATATAAAAGGGTCATTGTCCACAATTTACATCATCACTCGCTCACTGCCTTAGCCTTCCAATATATATATATATATATATATATATATATATATATATATATATCCAATATACATTTCCTTATCACATATATTTCTCTCATCTTTGAAAAATAAAATTTTCAACCTTTATTTTTGACAATTGCAGCATATGTTTGTTTTCTATTCTCTCTCTCTCTATATATATAGCCCAAAAATCTACTTTGCAGCCTTTTTTGCTTTACATATTAATGTTTCAATTCCTGCAAACATGTGTGCAAATTACATTGAAAAAGATTCTGTATAAAATATTTTAATATTATATTTGATCATCGAAAGAAAATTGATTACCTACATCAAGTTATTCAAGCTCGACTTCTAGGTATGTAAAGACTATTTCTTTCTTTTTTGACATGATTCCTTATGATTTGAAAATTTTGTGTCTAGCGTTTCATATAAAAGTTGATTGTTAGATGTCCCTAAGTTATTATTGGTATTATTCTTGTTATAAACTCATATCTGGTGATGACAATTTTGTGTTAAGTTGAAAGTAAGAGGTGGTGTATATATGGTTGTGATTATTAAATTACGGTTATTATTGGGTTAATCATGGTATGCTATTTGTATTTAGGGTTGTGGTTAGTTATGTAGCTTGGAGTCACCTATAAATATACGTCGTCGATTGGTGGCGCATCTTAGATCGTAGAGCTCCGGTGGCCTTGTGGTAATTATTTTGGGATATTTTGTTAAGCTTGTATTGTATGTATTGCGTGCTGCATATTGTATTATATTTTTTATTTTATTTTATGATTGTGATTGCCTAAAGGGTTTGCGAGGATCTGTAAGGCATGAGACCTTTCTGTGGCTTTGCAAGGACCTGTAAGGCGTAAGACCTTTCAAATGGTCAATCCCATGGCATTATGAGGACCTGTAAGATGTGAGTATTTTTCGCATGGTCATACTTGTGTATTACTCTCCTGCAAGGCATGAGTTTATTCCGCAGGTTGAGCCTATTTATTATGCACCCTTTAGGCCGTGATTGTGTTTGACAGGGTTGATTGACTTTGTGTTCTTCATCTCATATAGTATTCCAATGTTATGAATTCTCTGGTTAGTTGTATCTTGAGTTCTGATGTGATGTATGGTCGAGGTTGTGGTTATTTTAGGACCTAAAAAGGGAGAAAGTAAGGTTGTGTTGGGCTAACATTGTGTCTCTGCAGGTTGTGGCTGTGTCACGCCCCGAGGCTACCCCCTAGACGTAACATGGGACCGCAAGTTCCCCAAGTTAACCCTTGGTCATAGAATAACTCAGATAATCGTAAGAGAACATAACGGAAGAATAATTGAGAAGCTAGGCAAACCAATCCATATATGATAAAGTCAAGATGAAACATAATCCGAAAGAGAGACTCGAACACTGTCTATGTCTGAAAAGCCTCTAAATATGACATAAAGAGTTACTGGGACAAGACCCCAGCTAACTGTAGATACTGAAATGATGATAATAAGATAAACTCAAGAACCGGTCCTTGGGAGATGAGAAATCACCAACACTAGATGAATGGCGTGCGATCTCTAGCCATGTGTCTGAGGAAGGAAACCTGAATTTGCATCATCAAGAGGGTGAAGCGCAAAATATGCGTTAGTACTATAGGATGTACTGAATATGTGAGATATGCAAAAACTGAAGTAAACATACTAGATATGCTATAGAAACTGATATCATGCTTTAACGGTAAAACTGTAATGTAAATGACTCAATGCAATATCATAAGCTAAAAACATAATCATAAGTAGTAACTCTGAAATCTAAGCAAGAGTCAAATAAATTTTAAAACTTGAAACTGTTTCTGTGGAAGGTTCTCTTAATCGACATAAACCATGTGAGCTACATGGAATCCGATGTATCCGCCCCATTGAGAGGACCCAATATACCTTGCCAGGGTATAAAGGCATAACTGTGGAGTGATCACTAATTCTAATACCCAACAGAGGGGACTTATGAACCTACGGGGGAACGTAGTTCTGGGACTAAGAGCACTCTCACCTCATCCAACTCGGTGCTAAATACTACTCCCAAAAATATACATATAGCTCAAATAATATTGGGGCATATCTGATGCCAAAACTGATCATAACTAATCACATATCTGATGTCAAATCTGTTCATAGCTTAGGTAGATATATCTAGATGCCAAATCTTCATAAAACGTAGGGACATATCTGATGTCCAAAACTATTGCAAAAGCATAAGGACATATATGATGTCATGCAATTTCAATTCATAAGTCTTAAAATTTAGCATATCCATAATTCAAAATATACTTTACTTTATAAATCCATAGCTTGAAGAATAAGGCATGCAATTTCATAAATACATAAGTTCATGTTATCTAAACATGCCAAATTTCACTTGAAAACATGCAATTTAATGGAATTAGGCTAGAAATCATCTTTAATGAATGGGCTTTTGAAATCAACTAAGGAACTTGAAATAAATCATAGATAAGTGATGAGAAACCATGAATTGATGCTTTAAAACTGAACCCATAAGTTTTTCCCTATTTAGGTAAGAACCCTAATTTGATAACTTGAAAGACCAAAGTAAAAGTTTGGGGTTTTGGGCATAAGGGTGAAAGGATCCCTTGTTGAATACCCATATACCTGATTGAAGCTTGCTAGATCTAGTGTAAAGAGAAATAGAGACTTGAACTTGGAGCTTGAAACTTGGATCTTGAACGAGTTCTTTTCCTCTTTTGGTAGATGAATGAGGAATAATGAGAGAATTAGGCTAATAGGGGTAGAAACCCTACTAAAAGTGGTCAAAACGATCTCACGTAAGAGTTAAACGGGTGGGTAGTTACAAAAATACCCCTGGCAATCCACGAGCCGTAGACCGAACCACGACTCGTGGTTCCTGGCCCAAATGATCAACTGTAGATTTGATTCCATGAGTCAACAGGATAGGCCATAAAATAAACTACGGTCAGTAAACCCATTCGTAGTTCCTGGAGAAATAGGCAGACCTCAGATCAAGTTCCACGAGTGAACAGTACGGTCCGTAGAATGAACTACGGTCTGTAGAACCCACTCATGGTTCTTGGGGAAATAGCCAGTCCTCCAGTTTGATTCCACGAGTCAACAGGACAGTCCGTAGTTCAAACTATGGTCTGTACAATCCATTCACGATTCTCAGACCAGAGGCTGATCTGCAGACTTAAACCACGAGTTTATTCCACGGCTCATGATTCAAACCACGTTCTATGGTTTGGACTCGTAATTCCTGGAAAGCTAAATTTTTTCAGATATTCTAAGTTTAAAAGCTGAATCAAATTCTGGGGTGTTACAATATCTCTCCCTTGAGATCATTCATCCTCGAATGAAGACTAAGCAGGGAAAAATTGGAGAGAAAATAGCCTAACCAAGCAACAAGACATGAAAACTAAAGGAAACACATGAAAACTGAGCTTTTCAACTTATTACCTGACTGAATAACTTCAAAAAACATGAATGCATGCTAAGATCATGAGGGAAACTGATGGACTAGAATCGGAGGGACATACTAGGGATGAATCTCTTACCTCAAGCTGAAACTGAATCGGAAGGAAAGAGATGAGGGTACTTGGTATTCATGGCTGTTTCTGCTTCCCAAGTAGCTCCCTTAACTAACTAATTTCTCCAAAGGACCTTTACTAAAGCGACTTCTTTGTTTCTCAACCTCCAAATCTAATGATCAAGGATCTCCAAGGGAACTTTCTCATAAGTAAGACTATCCTTCATACTCACATCCTCCAAAGGAACAATTAAGGTAGGATCACCAACACACTTTTTCAACAAGGAAACATGGAAAACCGGATGAACCACTTCTAAATCTGATGGCAAATCCAACTCATAAGCAACGCTGCCAACTCTCCTCAGAATCTGATATGGACCTACATAATAGGGACTAAGTTTCCCTTTCTTACCAAATCTCATCACACCCTTCATGGGTGACACCTTCAGAATTATCCAATCATAAACCTCAAACTCCAACTCTCTTTTCCTCACATTTGCATAAGATTTTTGTTGACTCTGAGTGATCTTCAACCTCTCTCTAATGATATGAACCTTCTACATAGTCTCATGAACTGAATCTGGACCAATTAAAGCTTCTCACCTACCTCAAACCAACCAAGAGGAGATCTACACCTCCGCCCATAAAGTGCTTCATAAGGAGCCATCTGGATGCTAGAATAAAAGCTGTTGTTGTAGTCAAACTCAATAAGAGGTAAGTGTTCATCCCAACTACCTTTGAAATCAATTACACAAGCTCTTAACATATCCTCCAGAGTCTAAATAGTATGCTCTGCCAGGCCATCCGTCTGAGGGTGAAAAGCTGTGCTAAGCTTAACTTGAGTACTAAGACCTTTCCGAAGTGACCTCTAAAACTGAGATGTAAATTGAGTATCCCTTTCTGAAATGATGGACAATGGAACACCATGCAATCTGACTATCTCACGATTATAGAGTCTGACATAATCCTTAGCTGATCTGTAGTCTTGACAGCCAAGAAGTGGATTGACTTTGTCACTCCCCAAACTAGGGGGAGGCGCGACTGGCACTCGATACCTTATTCGACCAAGTTAGCCACTGAAACATACTAACTAACTCAATTGTGGACCCATAGAGTCGGGCAACATAACATCTAAAATACTAAGCCTGAACCATTAAGGTCATAAACTAAATACAATATGTCATATAGACAAAGGTAGACAAGCCAAAAGTAATGAAGTACTGGCCGACCGACGAGGTCGCATCTGAAGACATACATACATACCTACATGCCAAGCCTGAGGGGCTAGAGACTGGAAGCTATAGAAAGAAACCCAAAATACTGTGTCCATAATAGCCTCTAAGAGTTTCATAAGCACTGGTCCGGACAAGGCCCCGACTATACCCAAACTGTACAACAAAAGTAAACATTCTATGACAACTCCAGGAAGAGGTGGAGCTTACCAACTCACCACTGAACTCCAAATCTTAGTGGAGGGGTTGATTAGAATCCCTACCTGGACCTGCACGCACAAAACAAAATATAGCGTCCCCAGGCAACGGGACATCAGTACGAATAAAAATATACTGGTATGTAAGGTGGAGTGTATAATCATAAATAGCTGCTGTAAAAAGAGTAATAGAGATACCACCTGAAACTGAAACTCTGATGGCCTCAATGGCCGACATCTGACCTTATAGAAATCAAATATGCATGGTATGCTCATGTAATCGTATTTCGTGAATACATATATATAGATGCAAATGCATGTCATACACAACCAAGTGATAGCAATGGTGGTGTCTTCCGGTAGCTAGCCATGATCATATCTGCCAACTCGTGGCCATCTGTATCTCATATGTATAAATATAGGCAGTAGGCCTCATACCTCCCGATTATAGCTTGAGAGTCCGATGCATAGCATGTCATATCATAGATACGTAATGCATGTATGCCATCATAATTATGTTTCCAATCTTGGCCCGCTGGTACTCTTGTTCTCATAATCTCGTAATCACTTTCGCATAATATGTAAAAGCATGGTAGAAACTCATGTACTTTTAGAATAAAATTGAATACTTAACTTGACTTTCGAAAGGTAACTTAAGCCTGAGGATGTTCATAAAGAGTTTAAAGTGTTTCACTTAGTTTCCATATATGTTTCCCTAATAGTTTGCAAAAGAAGGTATTTCCAAAAACCAAGTCCTTTAGTAGTTTAAACATACGAGTTACATTTGAGAGTTTTGGAAATCGACGTATTATTTTAAAGTTTTCCGAAAAGAATTTTAGCAAGGAAGGAGAACTGGTTGTAAATTCTTAATGTCCTTTCGTAATCTTTTTAAGTCACAATACCCAAAGAAGGATAAGAATTTATACATATAGACGTATAGTCAAGGGAATCGACAAAACGACATATAGACGTCGAATACCCAATATAATCGAACGAGTGGAATGTCAACATAATAGAGTTACGAAAATACTTCAGCTGCGATCCCAATGCCTTTCACAAAAGATCTTTCTAGCAATATAATAGTAAAATATAGCATTTGACGATTTAGGAGTTTTCTAAAATTTGTGCTCAAAGGAAGGACTACGCTTAGCCTTAACATACTATGGACTATAAAGGAGCATGCCAAGAAGAAGGATGGACTTAACAAGCCTTTCAATTGAATCTCAAAGGTGTTTTCCATGAAGCTCAATCAACTGACCGTAACGCAACAACTACAAAAATTCCCCAAGACCGCGGGAATGAACCACAATCAATTAGTAAGGCGTTAAAGTCGTTATTACGACCAGCCCACTCTAACTCAATAATCGACATCACAATTCCTACTAGACCCATAACTAATAATAACAATAAAAAGTTATCAATGCCTCATAAGAGCAGTGAGCTCCCGAGACAATCTAACAAGGTGTATTTCACATTGTTTAATCTGACGACTGCCGTATGCGACTCCGAGAAGAAGCACACCAACCCAACAGTATCTCCAACACTTTAATACCATCAATATACAACAATTATGACCCAACTTAATAAGAGAAAGGCTGCCAAGATCCACGGTATCCAAAACACCATTTCTTGGCTAGAAAGTCTATAAAAAGATTCTAGAACGTGGAATTTTGTAAGAGGGTCGTAGAAGGGAGGTTACCATGATAAAAGATTCAAAATCCAAAACTAAACAAATTCTTAGGAAGAACCACCACCATTACTATATCAAAACCAAGTCAAAACATAAGTTTTATGATAACTTTGGCCGTACCCAATTTTGCCCGGACAGTCTATGCTAAAATGGTCGTAACTTTTTAATCTGACGTCGTATGGAAAAATGGTTTGATGTTTTAGAAACTAGACTCAAAGACCTTTAATTTGATATATATTAAACCCTTTAGATCTTTATATATTAGGATATATGCTCGCTCCAAATCAGACCATCAACAAGATTACATAAGTAGTTACTACTTTCCCGCTCTACACAGAGCCAATACTATCGAATACGAGTTCATGATGAGGAATAACCGTATAAAGGGAATAAAACACCATAATAATTCTAAAGCTCTATAAATAATACCTCAAAAGTACAATAAATTTATAATCGCTAGAATCAAGGAATCGTGCCAAGAAAAGAAAGAAGTAGCCTTTACATACCTTGGCGTTCACTCCTTGAAGCAACCCCGAATTTGCACTTAGGCGTTCACTTCAACTCGCAGCAATTCAACTCATAGCATATTCATTTTTAATACATAAAATCGGAACTCACGGCTTACCGATTACCCTCCTAATTAGCTTCCAAAACCATATAATTTCTTTCCTTTAATTCATCTTAAAGTAATCCCCAATTAGCTGGAAACATGAGGCGACAATGATGAATCTTAGGGACGGTTTTAACTGCGTTTCTATCTCAATAGCTTGATGAAGATCGACAACAATGTTCTTGATTGAATTATTCACGTTGAACATGGAGAGATGAAAAGATGAAGAGAACTTTAATAGCTAAGATAACATATGGACAAACTTAAAAGTGGTGGTCCATGTTCACAACTATGGAAACTTTTGTAGAAATATGTGTATTCCTATCCAACAGCTTCCTCACTTTTTAAAATGACACGTAGGTGGGGGTCACTTTATTTTCTTCTTATCCATTTCCAAATTTTACTCACATTAACCATATATCACATATTAAATAATACTATTAGGAAGGTAGAAAATACTATAATTAGTATTACATGGTAATAACCATTATATACACATTGCCCATTGTTGTATATGTGACATTGCAGTGGATACCTCTTTTGATTTTTTTATAGAATATAATAATAATTTTCATACCTAGCTAGACTTAATATCTCTGCTAAAACATTAACAAATTATAAAGATCATATAAAATAAATACATACACAAATCTATCGTAATTAAAGATGTTTTTCATGAATATTTAAAATACTTTAGGAAGACAATAGAAATATATTCTCTTATCAAATTTCAATTTAAATCAAATATTTCTGAGTCACGCACAATGCTACAATAAAGCCTGCAAATTTAGGCTCATAAGCCTTTGACATGGGACGAAGGACACTTCAAAACACCCGAGGTATTACATCCTTTCCCCCTTAGAAACATTCGCCCTCAAATGAAACTAAATATGTATGTGTGTCTTCTCTGGGCCTAGACCCGCACAGCTTTAAAATGCGTCACTAGAGAGTAAGGCCTGCTTACTTATATACCCAGCATCTCTCCTATCTTTTGCTGATGTGGGACTTCTAATCCAAAACTGGGGTGTTACAGACTTAGTCATCCTGTCGATAAATACTCAAATAGAATCGTGTGGCCTACGAGTACGAGGCAAACCAGTAATGAAGTCCATATTGATCGCTTCCCACTTCCAAGTAGGAAGATCAATATCCTGAGTCATACCACCCGATCGTTAATGCTCTACTTTTACTTGCTGATAGTTGGGACACTTAGCTATGAAACCTACTATGTCCCTCTTCATTTCATTCCACCAATAGACTTTTCATAGGTCAAGGTACATCTTGGTGGAACCGGGGTAAATAGAATACCTAGATCTATGAGCCTCTGTCAAAATCAGCTGTCTCAACCTATCTATGTCAGGAACACACAATCGACCGTGATATCAAAGCACACCATCTCTCCTTTGGGAGAAAACCTCTACCCTTTCCTGATGGACTGCACCATCTCTCCTAATCGAGCAAGTCGATGAACATCCTTGGCCAATTCCTTCATTTTGTCCTCAACCAAAGATACACTACCCATAGACAACCTACTAAGTGCATCCGCCACTATATTGGCCTTACCCGGATGGTAAAGCACACTCATATCATAATCTTTAAGAAGCTCAAGCCATCTCCATTGATGAAGATTTAGTTCCTTTTGAGTGAACACATACTGAAAACTCTTATGATCGGTGATTACATCTACATGAACACCATAAAAATAGTGTATCCAAATCTTCAAAGCAAAAACCACGGTCGCCAACTCAAGATCATGAGTAGGGTAGTTCTTCTCATGAATCTTAAGCTGTCTAGAAGCATAAAAAATCATCTTACCATGTTGCATCAAAATACAACTCAAACCAATCCTAGAAGCATCACAATACACAAGAAAGCCATCTAAGCCCTCAGGTAGAGCCAACACTGAAGCTGTGGTCAATCTAGTCTTCAATTCCTGAAAGTTCTTCTCACATAGATCAGATCACTAAATTTAACCTTCTTTTAAGTCAACGGTGTCAATGGGGCAACAATAGAAGAAAACCCTTTTATAAATCTCCTGTAGTAACCAGCCAAACCAAAAAGCTCCTAATATTAGACAAGGAAGTGGGTCTAGGACAGTTCTTTACTGCCTCAATCTTTTGAGAATTAACTCAAATACCATCTATAGTCACAATATGACCCAAATAAGCAACAGACTGCATCCAAAACTCACACTTGCTAAACTTAGTAAATAGTTGTCGATTCTTGAGAGTTTGTAACACAACTCTCAAATGGTCCGCATTCTCCTCCTTACTCCGAGAATCGATAAGAATATCATCAATGAAAACAATCACAAATATGTCTAAATACTGTTTGAACACATGGTCATCAAATATATAAAAGCTGCAGGAGCATTCGTTAGTCAAAAAGACATAACCACCAATTCATAATGACCATACCGAGTTCTGAATGCCGTCTTCAAAATGTCACACTCTCGAACATAGAGCTGATGATAATCGGATCTAAGGTCAATCTTGGAGAAGTAACTGGCACCCTGAAGCTGATCAAATAAGTCATCAATTCTAGGAATAGAATACTTATTCTTGATTGTGACCCTGTTCAACTGACGGTTGTCAATACACATTCTGAGGGAACCATTTTTAATTCGCACGAATAGAACTGGAGCACCCCATGGAGATATGCTAGGTCGAATGAAACCCTTATCAAGGAGGTCTTCCAACCGATCCTTCAATTTCTTAAGCTCCAAAGGATCCATCCTATAAGGAGAAATAGAGATAGGATGCATATCTGGAAAAAGATCTATACCAAAGTCGATCTCCTGCTCGGGAGGGACTTCGGGCAAATCTTTGAGAAACACTTCGGGAAACTCATTCAGAATAAGGACTGACAGGAGAGATGGGGTCTCATACTTCGTGTCTATAACCCAAACTATATGATAGACATAACCCTTATAAATCATTTTCCTAGCCTTAAGATAAGATATGAAATGACCCTTTGAGGATAGAGGACTACTCTGCCACTCTAAGACAGGTTCATTTGGGAACTTGAAACTAACAACTCGAGTACGACAATCAACTGAGGCATAACATGCATACAACCAATCCATACCAAGAATAACATCAAAATCAGTCATCTTTAACTCTACTAGATCCACTAAAGTGACTCTATAAAGGACTGAGATAGGGAAATTTTGGTAGATTCTTTTGGCTAGGACTAACTCACCAACAAGAGTAGAAACACAAAAGGGTTCTAAATGCTTTTCAGGGCAAATTTCAAACTTGCAAGCAATATAAGCGGTCACAAAAGATAAGAAGGCACCACGGTCCAATAAAGCATACACATCGAGAGAGAAGAATTTTAACATTCTAGTAATAACATCCGGTGAACTCTCCTAGTCCTGGCGAGAGGACATGGCATAAAGGCAGTTCTGGCACTGACCATCACCAGAACTAGAAGCCTGCTGGGCCGGTCGACCTCCTGGGGCTGCTTGAGCAGACTGAGTCCTACTATATCCCTGAACCTTCTTAGCTGAAGGGCAATCCTTAATCTTGTGTCCAACCTGACCATATCTAAAACATGCCTCTCTACCAGCGAAACACTCACCGGGGTGACTTTTATCATATCTGTTGCAGGTAAGGTAAGGAGTTCCCTTTGCAATACTTCCCTATGAATAGGAACCTGATCCTCTACCAGTCTGATCATGACGAGGCCTGGAAGCCTGGGTAGGAGAACTATCTAAAGAATGAATGGGTCCTGATGATTTCTTCTTAAATAAAGAGTTATGTCCACCTCCGTACCTCTAATGGCTAAACTCAGAACTCTCAGACCTGACCCTCTTGTTTTCTCTTTCCATCTTCCTCAATCTGGTGAGGATGAGTCATAAGTCTAGAAATATTCATGTCACTCAAAAGCATAGAAGACCTGTACTCCTTCTTTACCAAATCTGAAACTCCATAAATGTACTTACTCATCTGATCCTGTGGAGCAGCCACCATTGAAGGATCATACCTAGAAAGCTGAGTGAACCTCAACCCATATTCCTGAACCGACATAGATTCCTGCCTCAAATTTAAAAACTCTTCGGCATTAGCTTGCCTCAACTCTCTAGGGAAGAACCAATCAAGGAAAGCCTTCTCGAAGCACTCCCAAGTTATAGGGATCATGTCTCTAGCCCTAGCATCCTTCCACTGAGTCTACCAAATATGAGCTACATCCTTGAGCTGATAGGAAGCTAGATCAACACCCTCAACACCAACCACTTACATCACATCCAAGATCTTCTTCACCTCATCCATGAAATTTAGCGGATCCTCACCAACTTTCAAACCCAAGAATGCAGGTGGATTTATGTGTGAAATCTCAAACTCGGGCTACTACTCCACCTTGAGGGTGGATGGGGATAGACGCCTACTAATTGGCCTGAGCAGCCATAGTATGAGCTAGTATATGAATGGAATTTTTGAACTCTGCATTATTAACCTCGGGGTCGGGAATCGGAGGGTTAGTATTTCTAGCGGCTCTGCAAGTCATGGCATGGCGAGGAGGCATAATCTGAAATGCATAAAGAATGGATTAGAGGAGTAATATAGCTAAACTCTATCGCACAATATTGATCATGAAAGAAGTGAAGTTTTTCTTAAGACACCTCGTAGCTACCCCCTTATAAGTGTGGCGTGCTTCACACATATGAAAGAGACTCTACTCAATGTGGCTTTTGGACACCCTAGGAATCTTGAACCTGAGGCTCTGATGCCATGTTTTTCATGCCTCGAGGCTACCCCTTAGATATAACACGGGACCTGGGACCACAAGTGCCCCAAGTTAACCCTTGGTCATAGTATAACTCATATAGTCGTAAGAGAACATAAAAGAAGCATAATTGAGAAGCTAGGCAAACTAATCCATATATGATAAAGTCAAGATAAAACATAATCTGAAAGAGAGATCGAACACAATCTATGTCTCAAAAGCCTCTAAATATGACATAAGGAGTTACTTGGATAAGACCCCAACTAACTCTAAATACTAAAAGGACGATAATAAGCTAAGCTCAAGAACTGGTCCTCAGGAGATTATGACTCACCAACACAAGTTGAGTGCCCTACGATCTCTAGCCATGTGTTTGAGGAAGGAAACCTGAATCTGCATCATCAAGAGGATGCAACACAAAATATGCGTCAGTACTATAGGATGTACTGAATATGTGAGATATGCAAAAACTGAAGTAAACATGCTAGATATGTTATAGAAACTAATATCATGCTTTAACGGTAAAACTGTAATATAAATAACTCAATGCAATATCATAAGCTAAAAACATAATCATAAGTAGTAAGTCTGAAAACTGAGCAAGAGTCAAATACATTTTAAAAGTTGAAACTGTTTCTGTGGGAGGTTATCTTAACTGACATAGACCATGTGAGCTACATGGAATTCGATGTATCTGCCCCATCGAGAGGACCCAATATGCCTTACTAGGGTATAAAGGCATAACTGTGGCATTATCACTAAATCTAATGCCCAACAGAGGGGACTTATGAACCTATGGGGTACGTAGTTCAGGGACTAAGGGTACTCTCACCCCGTCCAACTCGGTGCTAAATACTACTCTTAAAAACATACATAGAGCTCATATAATAATGGGGGCATATCTGATGCCAAAACTAATCATAACTATGAAATATCTGATGTCAAATCTGTTCATAGCTTAGGTAGTCATATATAGATCCCAAACCTTTCATAAAACATAGGGGCATATCTGATGTCCAAAATTATTGAAAAATCATAAAGACATATCTGATGTCATGCAATTTCAATTCATAAGTCTTAAAACTTAGCATAGCCATAATTCAAAATATACTTTACTTTCTAAATCCATAGCTTGAAGAATCAGGCATGCAATTTCATAAATACATAAGTTCATGGTATCTAAACATTCCAAATTTCACTTGAAAATATACAATTCAATGGAATCATGCTAGAAATCATCTTTAATGCATGGGCTTTTGAAATTAACTAAGGAACTTCAAATAAATTATAGATAAGTGATGAGAAACCATGAATTGATGCTTTAAAAGTGAACCTATAAGTTTTCCCCAATTTGGGTAAGAACCCTAACTTCATAACTTGAAAGATCAAAGTAAAAGTTTGGGGTTTTGGGCACAAGGGTAAAAGGATCCCTTGTTGAATACCCACATACCTGATTGAAGCTTGCTAGATCTAGGGTGAAGAGAAATAGAGACTTGAACTTGGAGCTTGAAAGAGTTCTTTTCCTCTTTTGGTAGATGAATGAGGAATAATGAGAGACTTCAGCTAATAGGAGTAGAAACCCTACTAAAAGTGGTCAAAAAGACATCACTTAAGAGTTAAAAGGGTGGGTAGGTACAAAAATACCTCTGGGAATTAATTAGAAAAAACTATTAAAAATCTCAACTTTAGGGATCACGGGTGTAATCCATGAGCCGTAGATTGAACAACTACTCGTGGTTTCCACTCGTAGTTCCTGACCAAAATGATCATCTGCAGATTTCATTCCATAATTCACCATGATAGGCCATAGAATAAACTACATTCTGTAATCCCATTCGTAGTTCCTTGAGAAATAAGCAGACCTAAGATCAAGTTCTACGAGTGAACAGTATGGTCCGTAGAATGAACTACAATCGATAGAACCCACTCGTGGTTCTTGGGGAAATAGTCAGTTCTCAGGTTTGATTCCACGAGTCAACAGGACAGTTTGTAGTTGAAACTACGGTCTATACAATCTATTCGTGGTTCTCTGTCCAGAGGTTGATATTCCGACTTAAACCATAAGTTTATTTCACGACTCATGATTCAAACCACATCCTATGGTTTGGACTCATAAATCCTAGAAAGATAAAAATTTATGAGATTCTAAGTTTAAAAGCTGAATCAAATTTTGGGGTGTTACGAGCTGAGATGTTGGTATTTTTTCTGTTTTGACTACCTTTATATTATTGTTTCAATTTTGGGTTGGGTTGTTTCTGTTATTTGTCGCCTTACATATTTAGTACATTCATTCATACTGACGTCCCTATTGCCTAGGGGGAGTTGTACTCATGTCTTTAGGTTATCTGGTAGAAAATTTGTAATGACCTTCCAGGTTATTTTCTATTTTTCATGCTTTTCCATATTTGATCTTTCCTATAGAGGCTACAGGTCATTTATGACTTGCTAAGACTAACAGTTCAGTGCCTGGGCCATTCATTAGGTTACTATGACCATTTCCCTACTTTATAAATGGAACTTAGGAAATCTTTAACTTCGGTCAACTTTCTTGGTAAATATGCTCAGAATTGAATTCCAACAGTTTTGTTAGCTCCAGAGTAGGGATTTTGGTCTAGTGGGACCCTTGGTTGGGGTCTAGGAGATTTTGGTTTGTTTTTGTCTGGGGTTTTGTGTTTTCAGGCCAGTTTAACTTATATGGTTGACTTTGGTCAACATTCAGAGAAAACAACCTCGAATGGGAATTTCGTCAGTACTGTTAGCTCTGGAATGTTGACTTTGGGCTAGAGGGACCTTTGGTTTGGGTCCCAAGGCTTTCAGAATTGTTTTTGGCCTTTGGATTTTGTTTTGGAAAAGGTTGGCCAATAGTTGGATTTAGGCGTGGGGTCCGTATTTTGTTAAATCAAACTCTGTTGGGATTTTTTTCAATTCCATTGAGTCTAGAATGCCATTTTTAGTCGAATAGCTTAGCTCTTTTGTGTTCGTGGGACCCAGATGCATTCTCGGGTGTTTATCCACTGAAAATTCTAGCCTTGACTGTAGCTTGTTGCTGTTGGTTGCTAGTATGGCGCCATGGCGGGCACTTGGCCGTGCCTGCACTGGAGCTCCAGCGCTTGCCTGTGCACTAGCAAGGCAGCGTACTTGCATCACCTTGACAGTCTCTGGCGTGTGCTCCTGCGACGCCTGGACGCTGTGGGATGCACGCGCCTGCGCCTGCATGAGCGCCCCTGCATCTGGGCGCTTATAGCTATAAGCTGGCCACCCTTCTAAATTTTCACCTCATTTCCAACTCTATTCAAACTCATTTTTCTCCATTAAATTAGAACTCTAAACCTTCATTCCCACAACTCTGATTTACCAAGCTTGGTGGTGATTGTGGTTCTGGTCCGTGGTCATTTCTTGCATCCAAATCTGGTAAGTTTCCGCCTCTAAATCTCTCTTCTTCTCCATTTCATTTCAAAGTTTCCCTAAAGAAATTTTCTACCATTTTCTTGAGCTTCTAAGCTCCAATTTCTTGTGGACTAATTCCAGATCATTGGGGTGGATAATTCTTGGTCCGTGATCGATTTCCCAACTTCTATTGGTAAGATTTGTTTGTTAAATTCTGTTATTCTTTCTTTACAATTCTCATTGAACTAGTAGGACTTCGGAGCTGCTTTGGGCCCCTAAACAAGTCCCATCCACATTCAACTTTTGGGCATGGGTTTCTTAACCTTTGCGAACATGATTGTAAATTTTATTTTCTCTTTCATTTCACGGGCTTCGAGGGTCATTTTCTGACCCAATTTCTGGCCTAATTTTCCATATAGTAATATGGGTGTCATTCTTCTCGTATTGACATCTAGAATGTGTTTATAAAAGTGTGGCAGCTTTCTGAGGCTATTCAGAGGTGAGAAGGCACACGCGTGGCGGTTCGTGTTTGCAGTTCGGCCCTGAAGTAGGTTATGGTTTACTTTTCTAGACTGAGTTTAGTTAGATTTTATATCTTAAATGTTACTGGAATGTTAAATTGGATTTTAGGTAGAATTAGGCTTAGATCCTGTAATTTGTAATTAATTGGCCATTTCAGATCATAAATTAGAATTATTACTGTTATCCTTAGTTTAGAGGATTGTAGATTTATTGTGGCTAGCGTAGAATCCTTAGTATTCTTTTAGGAGGTTTTAGAGGTAGAGTAGTTGCTTTTAGTTATTTTTATAGTTTTTTTCCATTTCTTTCCGCTTTATTTTATGGTTGTGTATAACTGTGGGCCTGAGGCCATAACACGAATTGGATGGAGTTCCAGGTCAGTTCACTTGGTTGGAGGGTGCTTTACCCTGATTTGCCTTGTAGTGTGAAATATTTTTTGGATTTGGAACTTTACATGCTCATATTGCATCCACATACCTAGCGGTACTGAAAAGAAAGATTTTTGAGGTTTTTAGTTCAAACTTGAGGTTTACTATAATTATCATAATTTTTGGATTTTAAAGAAGCTATCTTTGTTTTACTACTGATTTTGGAAAGGAAAGGAAAAGTACTACTCCCTCCGTCCCATTTTATATGACCTAGTTTGACTTGGCACTGACTTTAAGAAAGAAAGGAAGACTTTTGAAACTTGTGGTCTAAAATAAATCTTAGATATTTGTGTGGCAGTAAATCATTTCTTTAAGAGTAATTGACTATTTTAAATTTAAATTGTTAATAAATATAGAAATGTGTCATTCTTTTTGGGACTGACTAAAAAAGAAAGTGAGTCATAGAAAGTGGGACAGATGGAGTACTTTTATGCCGGTCCAAGTGATGCTCTTGGACCTTTTCTCCATTTACTTTTTTGTTGACGAGCTTGATGTTTGATTCTGGGTGCCCCGACGATCACATATCCAGGTTTTACTTTTATGCATTTGTTGATGAGCCTGAGGTTAAATTGTGGGAGCCCCAGGGTAATAGATACTGGGTTTTTACTCTTTTTAGTGTTATACACTCATGCATCACATTATCCCCCATTGCATTGCATCAACTTGAGTTTACTTGGATTGTATGTTGCTATATTAATTATTATTGTTACCTTCTTCTTTTCTATCCCAGTTAGTTTGATTTTCTATTTTATAACTAGATTTAGGTGAATCCCTGTAGTTAGCCTACTTTCTTGTAATTTATATTATATATTATCTTTCTATGCTCGATCAGCCTATGATGCCTACTGAGTACCCATTGTTTTGGTACTCATACTACACTCTACATCCTTTTCTAATGCAACACCTAGTACGAGCCACCCTTGTTGATCCTCTTATCATTCGAGGCCAGCTGTTGTTTGGATCATGGTGAGCTCCCGATGTCTTGGATACTTTTACTGCTTTCCATCTATTATTCTATCAATATTTGTATTTTTGATAGACAGAGTCTATTGTATAGCTACTCCATACTTTAGATGCTCTTGTACCGGTGACACTAGGTCCGAGTTGATTCTTGTGTATGCCTTTTCTTTTTGGTCCCTTTAGGGCCATTTTTATATATTTATTACAGTTGGTTTGTATCTATTCTATTGGACCTATTTCCTTTATATTTTTCTTTCACTTCATTTATTTAAACTGCTATATTTACCTTCCATATATTTGGGTTGGCTTGCCTATTGGGGAGTTATGTAGGCACCATCATGACTCAATTTTGGGTCATGACAGAGTGGTATCAGAGCTCTAGGTTCACCGGTCTCGCCAGTACAAGAGCAAAATGTCTAGTAGAGTCTTATGGATTGGTACGATGATATCCATATCCTATCTGTGAGAGGCTATATAACATTATTAGGAAAAATTCCCTATTCTTGGCTCCTTATCGTGCATCCTTGACTCTATCAACTTCTAAACTTCATTTGATCTATTCCTTCTCAGATGCCTAGGACGAGTATGCCAGCGAGTGACGATGAGGCTTCTCTGCTTGTTGCTTCACTGTTTCCTCTAATGCCAGGACTTCAGAGTGAGAGCTTACTGCATCAGCTAGGGGGTTTGGGGCCAACCCAGCCTCCAGTAGGATATATGGCTACCTCAGTTCTTTAGGACACCGTGTCTAGGACTCCGAGCTTTCCGGAGGTTATGTCAGTACCACAAGTAGGGGCAGTACCCCGTCTTTTGAGTCGTGCTTTAGTTGGATTTGAGGTTTCAGGTCTTTATCAGGGTTGTATGATGGTTTTGGAGTATGAGGCAAGATTTCACGAGGTGATTAGGCGCACTGCTAGGACTATGCCTACAGATTTTGAGAGAGTTCAGGGTTTTGTTAGAGGATTGATTCACCGCTCTGTTTGGTGACAGAGCACTTGGTGACAGTTATGACTACCTTTCTTTAGTTGGTTGATCATGCTTGGTCTATTGAGGGGTTATGTTACGAGGCATATGGAGGTAGTGTTAAGAGGAATTGCTGTTAGGGAAGTTTTTAGGGTTTGCATTCAGAGTGTGTAAGTCATGGTGGCTAGTTAGGTTTAGCCAAATTCTCTCATCGAGGCACTTTTGTTTAGGGTTGCTATACTTGTGGTGAGCAAGGAAACTTTGATTGGACTTGTCTAAGATTCAGAGAGTTTTACCCCCCTCTGTGTTCTAGCTTCTCGAGGTGATCATTCAGGTCCTACAGGTCGTGGTAGTCATACTGATTCAGCCAGGTCTTCACAGTAGAGTATGTTTGGTTGGGAGATTTTTGAGTGTGGCAAGATAGTCCACTTTAATAGAGAGTTCCCATCAGTGCAGCACCCTAGGCGACGTGATCAGATGGTTCAAGCCCCCAGGGCTCCAACACTACCGGCTAGAGGTGGTGTATAGGGTAGTAGGGATGGTCCCCAGATAGTTAGAGGTGGCTTAAAGCAGAGTGGTTTAGGCATTTATACAGAGTTGATAGGCACCATACGTCAGAGCAGGACTTCATTAGGTTGTTATGATTGTGGAGTGATTGGTCACTTTTCTAGAGATTGCCCCTGATGTGGGACGATCAGGCCTTCTGTATCGACTACTTAGTACAGTGATAGACATAGTCAGTTCTATGGCCCCTTGGTAGGCCAAAGGTGGAGGTTTCATATATCGTTGCTACATGTAAAGCCTTTTGATACCATCAGCTAGAGCTGGTAGTGATTGCTTTGCGGATCTACTTTTTTTTGTGTATATGTATATCTTTCTCCTTGTTTCCTATTTGATTGTTTTACTATTTGAGTTTGTAGTGTTTATGCATGTGATTTTCTTGGTAGATTAATTCTTTTTAGTAGTGGATAGGGTGCGTTGTCTTTTGGAAGTAACTACTCGCGATTGTGACTCGTGGGGAGGTCTTGTCAGCTTAATTTCTGGTCTTCATTGTGATTTGAGAGTTGGTTTGAGTATCTAAACTTCTATAGGTCTCGGATGGTTATTGCCAAGTCCGTTGCCTAGTGTATGCTTCGAATCTTTCAGTTGATGCAGTGTGGTACCGGTAGCTATGTGTCTAGGAGAGTTGTTTTGTCTTAAGGAGCATGGTGTTGGTTATGCAAGTGGGTAATGGTTGGATTTGCTTTTCTTGGGAGGTTAGAATCGACCTTCTTTAATTGTTAGGTTTAGGAAGTTGGCAGGTATATTGGTCGTTTTCATGGTGTTTCCTCAGTTTCCAATTTGGTTGAGTTTGGATCGTACCATTGTGGTTGAGTTGGGCATTCAGCCTATTCTTGTTCTGTCTTATCGATTTTTTGCTAGTAGAGTTGTGGGAGCTAATGGAACAGTTCCAGAATCTCCTGAGAAAGAGTCTGTTAGGTTCGGTGTATCTTTGGAAAGGGTTCTATTTAGTTTGAAAAAGGAGGGAGATGACTCCTTGTATGTATGGATGGGTTACTAGTGGCTGACTGAGGTGATGACTAAGGGTATGATTTGGGTTGTGTATTAATGACTTGATTCGATTGGCTACAGAGTGCAGTAGCATTTTCCTTATATAAATTCGAAGGCAGGATTCCTTCTAGTAGAGATCAAGGTGGTGGCCATTACCATTACCACCTCTGGCGGCTTGTTGCATCAACTATGATTCCCTTGTTATATTCTTTGGATGACCCTGGTCTCAGTAGAATCTATGGATTGGGGAAATTATATTTAGAGCCTAGTTGACTCTAGTTTCTATAGTGTTCATCGGAGGTGTACGAGTCTACTCAGGATTTGACAAAAGCATTGATCGGTAGTTGGAGTTAGGTTTTAAAATTGTGGGCTATTAGGTTACTTTTGGTGGTTCATGGAAAGTTATCTTCGGTTGAAGCTTCTTTGAGCCAAAAGGCAGTAAGTGCGGATAACTTAGCTTCTCTATCTCAGTTTCAGAGTGACCATTGGCCTTGGACATCTAGTCCTTGGCTAACTGTTTAACTAGGTTGGACGTGCCATATCTCAACAGTATTCTTGCCAGAGGGGAGGTCCATTCTACCTTAGTTGGACAGATTCAGTGGCTTCAATTTGAGGATCAGCGATTGTGTAGTATATGTGATAAGGTGGTATGGGTTGAGACCAGTAGGTCTACTTTAGATTTTGATGGTACTTTGGGATTGATGGTCGCCTTTGTGTCCCGAGAGTTAGAAGTTTGAATTAGTTGTTTCTCTGAGGGGATGTCTGTTGCATGAAATTCCAATGTTGATTAGGCTCTTCCAGTGTGGGACAAGAGTTATAGTATGTTGAATGCTTTCAGAGTTTGTGGTTTGTGTACTGGTGCAGTAGAGCGGGTGTTTTGAGCCAAAAGGTGAGTTGAGAGATAATGAAACTTTCAATAGATAGGTGGCAACCTTAGATTTCAAGCATCTTTTTCTTTGCCTACAGGGTGGTTTGACTTGATATTCGCAGCATGATGGGCTTCTTTGTGAGGTAAAGCTAGTAAGATGATCTTAAATCCAGATGGGGTCTGAGTATTTAGAGCAGAAACGATATTCTTAGAGTTTTGAGCTTAGTTGATGGACCACACTCCTTGTAGAAATTGGGTTATTGTGTTTGCGTCTTCTTGGGAAGGTTGCCCTGGTTCATGCACTTTCAGCTGATTCAGACTTGGCACAGTTCAGCGAGGCCAATTTTGTTCTACAATAAGAGATTCCCCTTCGATGCAGGGTGCTCATCTATGTCATTCCTTACCCTGGTATCCTAGTTGCAGTTGGGCTCCAATGGTTGGTTCATTTGGGTTCAGATGTTGAGATTGATCTCAACAAAGTTATCTATTTGTTGGTTAATGGTTAGTCGGGGTAGCTTACCACAACTTTTGATGATGTGCTTTAAGTTGGTACCTTGGATGTCAGAGGCTGGTAGACTAGGGATTTGCTTGGATAAAGTTAGAGTCTGAAGGCAACCTCATTCGCGATTGAGTATAGCAAGAATTATAGATCTTCAGTGGGTTAGCTGATGTTTCGAGAGTGACTCGAGTGTTCGAATTGTGTGAAGCTTTATGGTAATAGTGCAAAGGTTTCAGGTTAGATAGAAAGGTTTTGCGGGCCAATGGATTCATGAGTTAGATGTTTGGTTGGTGGCTTTCTGGGTGTACCTGGTTGTGGTATCGAGGTTTCGAGTTTCGTGTGTTGATCACCTTAGTTCTCTTAGTTTCAGTGTTGTGTTAGTGCATTCTGGTTGAGTTTCTTAAGGTTTGGTTTGGTTGATAGACCTTATGAGTTTTGGAGTTAAAAGTTAGTGTCTAGCTTGGCTAGTAAGGAGTTAAGGTTTGGTATCTTTCCTTTGGTTCAACTCCATCGGGTGCCATCTGATCGTGGAGGCTACCCAGAAGATTGGGAGAGTGGTGCAGGCTTAGTATCCGTCTTTGTTCGAGTCTCCAGGTGTTTCCTTTCTTTAAATTTCAAGGATGAAAGTCCTTTTAATAGTGGATGTTGTAATGACCCTTCAGGTAATTTTCTGTTTTTTGTGCTTTTTCGAATTTGAGATTTCCCGCAGTGGCTACAAGTCATTTATGACTTGCCAGGACAGATAGTTTGGTGCCCGAGCCGTTCGTTAGGTCACTATAACCGTTTTCTTATTTTAGAACTTGAACTTAGAAAATCTTTGACTTCGGTCAACTTTCTTGATAAACATGCTCAAAACTAAATTTTGACAGTCTCGTTAGCTCCAGAGTAGGGATTTTGGTCTTGTGGGACCCTTCGTTGGGGTCTGGGAACTTTCAATTTGGTTTTGTCTGGGTTTCTGTGTTGTTAGGCTAGTTTGGCTTATATGGTTGACTTTGGTCAATATTCGGAGAAGACGACCTCGTATGGAAATTCTGTCAGTGTTGTTAGCTCTGGAATTTCAACTTTGGGCTAGAGAGACCTTTGGTTCGGGTCCCGAGGCTTCTAGACTTGTTTTTGGCCTTTGGGTTTCGTTTTGGAAAATATTGGCCAATAGTTAGTTTTGGGCATAGGGCCCATTTTTTATTAAATCAACCTCCATTGAGATTTTCATCGATTTTGTTGAGTCCGAAATGCCATTTTAGCTGAATAGCTCAGCTTATTTGCGTTTGTGGGACTCCAGATGCATTCCCGGGGGTCCATCTATTGAAAATTCTAGCCTTGGCTACAACTTGTTGTTGCTAGATACTGGTATGGCGGAATGGTGGGCACCTGGCTGCCCCTGCGCTGGCACTCCTACGCCTGCCTGTGCGCGCCTGCATGCCTGCCAACGCTGGCAAGGCAGCACGCCTGTGATGCCTTGGCTGCCTGTGGCGTGTGCGCTACAGCGGCCCCTGGGCACTGTGGCATGCACGCGTCTGTGCCTGGGCGCTGGCAGCTATAAGCTGGCCACCCCTCTAAATTTCAGCTCATTTCCAACTCTATTCAAACACATTTTTCTCCATTAAATTAGAACTCCAAACCTCCATTTCCACAACTCTGATTTCCCAAGCTTGGTTGTGATTGTGGTTCCGGTCTATGGTCATTTCTTGCATCCAAATCTGGTATGTTTCTGCCTCTAAATCCCTCTTCTTCTCCATTTCGTTTCAAAGTTTCCCTAGAGTAATTTTCTACCATTTTCTTGAACTTCTAAGCTCCAATTTCTTGTGGGCTAATTCCATATCATTGGGGTGGAAATTATTGGTCCGTGATCGATTTCCCAACTTTAATTGGTAAGGTTTCTTTGTTAAATTCCGTTATTCTTTCTTTAAAATTCTCCTTGAACTAATAGGACTTCGAGGCTATTTTGGACCCCAAAACAAGTCTCTTTCACGCTCAACTTTTGTTCATGGGTTCCTTAACCCGTGGTGACCCAATTTCTGGCCTGATTTTCTATATAGTAATATGCGTGTCATTCTTTTCGTCTTGACACCTGAAATGTGTTTATGATAGAATGGTAGCTTTCTGAGGCTGTTCGGAGGGGAGAAGATACATGAGTGGTGGTTCGTGTTTGTGATTCGGCCCCGAGGTAGGGTACAATTTACTTTTCTAGACTTAGTTTAGTTAGATTTTATATCTTATTTGTTCTGGAATATTAGGTTGGACTTTATGCAGAATTAGGCTTAAATCCTGTAACTTGTAATAAATTGTCCATTTCGGATCATAGATTAGAATTATTACTGTTATCCTTAGTTTAGAGGCTTGTAGAGTTGTGGCTAGCCTAGAATCTTTAGTATGCTTTTAGGAGGTTTTAGAGGTAGACTAGTTGCTTTTAGTTATTTTTGTAGTTTTTTTCTGTTTCTTTCCGCTTTATTTTATGGTTGTGTGTAACTGTGTGCCCGAGGCCACAACATAGATTGGACGGAGTTCCAGGTCAGTTCTCTTGGTTATGTAACACCCCGGAAACTGATCCAGCTTTTAAACTCAGAACTTGCAGAGATTTTTGAACTTCCAGGGATCACGGGTCAAGTCCACGAGCCGTGGGTGGTTTCACGAGTAATGGAAGTGATTCACGATTCCAGTCCTGCAGACCATCCTCAGGTCTTAGAACCACGAGTTAGGTTCATGGTTCGTGGAAGTTTCCACGGTTCGTGGAACCAACCCATGGACCTCAGATAGAGAGTGGTCAGGTGCCCTGATTCCCACGACTTGGTTCTACGACCTGTGGAGGCTTCCACGAGTCGTCCTTTTGAGTCGTAGGGAACTTTCAGCAGTCTGAAATCTTGGGCAGTTTCCACGAAAAGGAACCACGAGTCGTGGTTGAGTCTACGAGTCATAGACTCCACCCGTGGAACCTGAAGCTGAATTTTAAATCAGATTTTTCCTAATTAAGTCCCTGGGGTATTTTAGTCATTACCCACTCTTTTAACTCCTAAATGATGTCGTTTTGACTATTTTAAGAAGGGGTTTCACCCTCATTAGCCTAAGTTCCTTCGCATTACTTCACTCATCTCCCCAAAAGGGAAAATTCTTCTCCAAGCTTCAAGTCTCAAGCTCCAAGTTCAAGCCTCCTAAGTCTTTCCAATTCAAGTGGGTTATCTTCAATCAAGGTATGTGTGTAATCAACAATGGGTTCCTTTCACCCTTGTTCCCAAAACCCTTAATCAAATTTTGATTTCATGGATCTCCAAACTAGGGTTCTTATCCAATTCTTATAGGTTTTGCTAAATATGATCTTCTCATGATTTGATTATGAAATTACTAGTAAATTGCATGATTTCACATGGGTTTTTACATGTTAATTCTTATTTCATGAATTGAAGTTTAACCATGGAAATTTCTACATGCATGAAGTTGATTTAAGCAAATTGAATATGATAGCATATTCCTTATGGATTTTCAAGCATGTGCATGCCTAGTTCCTATGTTCTATGAAAGTATATGTTTTATGAAATTGAACCAAGCCATGCAAATTTTCCATGTCATGAAGTATTATGCAAGACAAGACACCCGATGTTCTATCAATGCTCATGAATCGATTTCTAAACTAAAATTCATGAGTAGTATGAGGATTCGAGGTATGAACAAGTATGAACAAGTTATGAACAAGTATGAACAAGTTTTGCATTGATATTTTACATGTAATGAGCTCATGTTATTATGTTTTGGGAGTAGTATTTAGCACTGAGAGACGAGGGATCAGATAACCCAAGTCCAAAACTTCATTGCCACCGTGGTTTCCCTCATTGGCTTATGACAAGATCCTTTATGTCATGGTTCTAACTTTGGCCGGTTAGGACAACCTTTTTCAGTATGGGTGCATGACACTGGACTCCATGTAGCTCAGCATGGTTTATGTCGGTTAAGAGAAACTCCCACGTGTTTATTTTCAAGCTATGAAGTTATATGATTCTATACTATGAAACTTAAGATTTATTTCATGTTTCATGTTTTATACTTTGATATTTATTCACGTTCCTTCTTTATGTAACAATTTCATTCTTAAGCATGTTTTAAACTATTTTTATCATGATTCATGCATCGCTTACATACTCGGTACATCCTATAGTACTGACGCCTATCTTGCGCTGCATCCTTTGATGATACAGATTCAGGTATTCCTTCCCAGACACATGGCTAGAGCTTCCAGGCCACTTTTCTGTCAGCTGTTGGTGGGTCCTCTTAGGTCTAGGACTAGATATGTTATTAGCTTGTGCTAGATTTTCATTTCCATACTTTGAATTAGCTAGGGTCTTGTCCTAGCAACTCTTTATGTCATAAGTAGAGGCTTTTCAGACATAGACAGTATTTGAGTCCTTTTTTTTGGATCTTGTATGCTTATTTGGCTTGATTATCCATTTATACTATTCTGACTTTATCTATTATGCTTCCGCTTATCTTTTGTTATGCTTGAGAATGCTATGACCAAGGGTTAGCTTGGGGAACTTGTGATCCCAAGTCCCGTGTTACGTCTAAGGGGTAACCTCGGGGTGTGACAAACTTGGTATTAGAGACTCAGGTTCAAGAGTCCTAGAATGTCTTAAAGCCGCATCGAGTAGAGTCTTTTTCATGTATGTGAAGCGCACCACACATATGATAGGGAAGCTATGAGATGTCTTAGAAAACATCACTTCTTTTTTTATCATGTCGTGCGATAGAGCTTAACTCTTATGTTCCTGTAATCCTCATCTTGTACATTTTAGATTATGCCTCCTCGATGTGCTATGCCTCCCCGAGCCGCTCGAAATACTGTTCCTCCCTTTACGGTCCCCAATGTCATGAATGAGAAGTTCAGAAACGCCATCCATTTGCTAGCCCAAACTTTGGCCACTCAGGACAATCAGTAGGCTCCAGCCCCCATTCATCCTCAAGGTGGGGTAGCGGCCCGATTTTGTTACTTTATCCGTATGAACCCGCCTGAATTTTGGGGTTCAAAAGTGAGTGAGGACCCACTCAATTTTATTGATGAAGTGAAGAAGATATTTGAGGTTATGCAAGTGATTGATGTTGATTGTGTTGAGCTTGAATCCTATCAACTCAAAGATGTAGCTCATATTTGGTTCACGCAATGGAAGAAGGCTAGGGTGAGGGACGCGGTCCCTACGACTTGGGAGTGTTTTGAGATGGCCTTTCCTGATAGGTTTTTTCCCCGAAAGTTGAGGCAAGCGAAGGTGGAGGAATTTCTGAACTTGAGACAAGAGTCGATGTCGGTTCAAGAGTATAGTCTGAAGTTCACTCAGTTGTCTAGATATGCTCCCTCCATGGTAGTGGACCCGCATGATCAAATGAGCAAGTTTATATATGGGGTTTTTGATGTGGTGAAGAAAGAGTGTAGGTCTGCCTTGTTGTTGAGTGATATGAACATCTACCGACTTATGATTCATGCCCAACAGATTGAGGGTGACAAGCTAAGGGAGATGGTGAGGGAGAACAAGAGAACTAGATCCAAGGGATCCAGTTTTGGTCATCATAGGTCCGGAGGTGGACATCGGTCTTCTTTCCAGAAGAAGTTATCAGGACCCGTGCATTCTTCTGTTAGTGCTCCTACCCATGCTCAGAGGCCTCATCATGATCAGGGTGGTAGAGGACCTGGTTCCTATTCCCAATCTCAGGGAAGTATTGCTAAGGGACCTCCCCATCCTAGTTACAACAAGTGTGGGAAGAATTACCCGGGAGAGTGTCGTTTGGGCACAGGTGCATGCTTAGGGTGTGGTTAGGCTGGACACTTGATTAGAGATTTTCCTTTATCTAAGAAGGGTCAGGGAGATGGTAGGACTCAGTCTGCCCCAGTAGCTTCAGGAGGTAGACCAGCCCAGCAGGGCATAACTTTTAGTTTTGGTGGTCAGCGCTAGAATCGCCTTTACGCTATGTCCTCTCGTCAGGACTAAGAGGGTTCCCCAGATGTTGTCACTGGTATGTTGAAAGTCTTCTCTTTTGAGGTGTATGCTTTGTTGGACCTCGATGCTTCCTTATCTTTTGTAAACCCTTATGTAGTATGCAAGTTTGAAGTTTGTTCTGAATTGCTTTTAGAACCCTTTTGTGTTTTTACTCCTGTTGGTGATTCAGTCTTAGCCAATAGGATCTACCAGAATTTCCCTATCTCAGTCCTTCATAGAGTCACTTCAGTGGATCTAGGAGAATTAGAGATGACTTATTTTGATGTCATTCTTGGTATGGATTGGTTGTATGCATGTTAGGCTTCTATTGATTGTCGTACTCGGGTTGTCAGGTTTAAGTTTCCTAGTGAACCCGTTTTAGAATGGAAAGGTAGCCCTCCTTCCCCAAAAGGTCATTTTATATCTTATCTTAAGGCTAGGAAGATGATCTTAAAGGGGTATGTTTATCATATAGTGTGGGTTATGGACACGAAGTCCGAAACCCCATCCCTTCAGTCTGTTCCTGTTATGAATGAATTTCTAGAAGTGTTTCTCGAGTATTTGCCTGGAGTTCCTCCCGAGCGAGAGATTGATTTTGGTATAGATCTTCTTTCGAATACAAACTTTATCTCTATTCATCCCTATAGAATGGATCCGGAGGAACTCAAAGAGTTGAAATATCAGTTGAACGATCTTCTTGATAAAGGTTTCATTAGGCCTAGCATTTCTCCATGGGGTACCCCAGTTTTGTTTGTTTGGAAAAAGGATGGTTCTCTTAGAATGTGTATTGACTACCGACAGTTGAACAAGGTCACAATCAAGAATAAATATCCCATTCCTAGGATTGATGACTTGTTCGATCAGCTTTAGGGTGCTAGTTTCTTCTCCAAGATCGACCTTCGATCCGGTTATAATCAGCTTCGTGTTAGAGAGTCTGATATCCCGAAGGCAGACTTCAGGACTCGGTATGGTCATTATGAATTGGTTATGATGTCTTTTGGTCTAATGAATGCTCCTGCAACCTTTATGGATTTGATGAACCGTGTGTTCAAACAGTACCTGGATATGTTTGTGATTATTTTCATTGATGATATCCTCATCTACTCTAGGAGTGAGGAGGAGCATGCAGACCACTTGATGGTTGTGTTGTAAGCTCTCAAGGATAGACAGTTGTTTGCTAAGTTTAGCAAGTGTGAGTTCTGGATGCAGTCAGTTGCCTTTCTGGGTCATATTGTGACTAGTGATGGTATCCGAGTTGATTCTCAAAAGATAGAGGTAGTAAAAATTCCCCGTCTGATATTAGGAGCTTTTTAGGTTTGGCTGGTTACTACAGGAGGTTTGTGGAAGGATTTTCTTCCATTGCTGCCCCTTTGACCCGATTGACTCAAAAGAAGGTAAAATTTCAGTGGTCCAATTTGTGTGAGAAGAACTTTCAGGAATTGAAGACTAGATTGACCACAACTCCAGTGCTAGCTCTACCCGAGGGCCTAGATGATTTTGGTTATGTATTGTGATGGTTCTAGGATTGGTTTGGGTTGTGTTTTGATGCAGCATGGTAGTCGTGGTCTTTTCTTTGAAGATTTGGAGACATTACTTGTATGGTGTGCATGTGGATGTATTCACCAATAATAAGAGTCTTCAGTATGTGTTCACTCAAAAGGAACTGAATTTGCGACAAATCAGATGGCTTGAGCTCCTTAAGGATTATGATATGAGTGTGCTTTACCATCCGGGTAAGGCCAATGTCATGGCGGATACTTTGAGTAGACTATCCATAGGAAGTGTGTCTTCCGTTGAAGATGGGAAGAAGGAATTGGTTAAGGAGGTTCATAGGCTAGCTCGGTTGGGAGTTCGCCTTATGGACTCGACAAAAGGTGGTGTGATTGTACAAAATGGTGCTGAATCATATTTGGTAGCTGAGGTGAAGGCAAAGCAAGACAAGGTCCTATTCTACTTCAGCTTAAGGGTGCAGTTCATCAGCAGTGGGTGGAGGTTTTCTCCCAAGGGGGAGATGGTATGCTTCATTATCAGGGTTGCTTATGTGTGCCAGATGTAGATGGGTTGAGATAACAGATTCTGACTGAGGCTCATAGTTCTAGATATTCCATTCATCCGGGTGCTACTAAGATGTACCGTGATCTATGGGAAGTCTTTTGGTGGAATGGTATGAAGAAGGACATAGCCGGGTTTGTGGCTAAGTGTCCCAACTGTCAACAAGTAAAGGTGGAACATCAAAGGCTGGGTGGTATGATTCAAGATATTGACCTTCCCACTTTGAAATGGGAAGCAATCAATATGGACTTTATTACTAGCTTGCCTCGTACTCGAAGGCAACATGATTCCATTTGGGTGATTGTCGACCGGATGACCAAGTCATCCCACTTCTTGGCTATTAAGACTACCGATTTAGCAGATTATGCCAGACTATACATCCGGGAGATAGTTCGATTGTATGGTGTTCCATTGTCTATCATTTCTGATAGAGGTCCTCAGTTTACATCTCAGGTTTGGAGATCATTTCAGAAAGGTCTTAGTACCCAGGTGAAGCTTAGCACAACTTTTCACCCTCAAACAAATTGCCAGGCGGAGTGTACTATTCAGACTTTGGAGGATATGTTGAGAGCGTGTGTGATCGACTTCAGAGGTAATTGGGATGATTACTTACCTCTTATCGAGTTTGCCTACAACAACAACTTTCACTCTAGCATCCAGATGGCTCCGTATGAGGCACTTTATGGACGGAGATGTAGGTCTCCTATTGGTTGGTTTGAGGTAGGTGAGGCAGCCTTGATTGGTCTAGATTCGGTTCATGAGAATATGGAGAAGGTTCATCTTATTAGGGAGAGGTTGAAGACCACTCAGAGTTGACATAAATCTTATGCGGATGTGAGGAGAAGGGAGTTAGAATTTGAAATTGATGACTGCGTTTTCCTAAAGGTGTCACCCATGAAGGGTGTGATGAGGTTTGGTAATAAAGGAAAGCTTAGTCCCCTTTTTGTAGGTCCTTATTAGATTTTGAGAAGAGTTGGTAACGTTGCGTATGAGTTGGAGTTGCCAACAGAGTTGGAAGCGGTTCATCCAGTTTTTCATGTTTCCTTGTTGAAGAATTGTGTTGGTGATCCTAGCTTGATTGTCCCTTTGGAGGATGTGGATGTGAAGGATAGTCTCACCTATGAGGAAGTTCCCGTAGAGATCCTTGATCGTCAGATTCAGAGGTTGAGAAATAAAGAAGTTGCTTCGGTAAAGGTTCTTTGGAGAAATCAGCTTGTCGAAGGAGCTACTTGAGAAGCAGAAGAGGCCATGAAGGCCAAATATCCCCATCTCTTTCCTTCCAATTCTGCTCCAGCTTAAGGTAATAGTTTCATCCTTAGTATGTTCATCCGATTTCGTTCCATCAGTTACTCTCATGATCCTAGCATGCATTCATGTTTTCAAAGTTGATTTAACCATGTTTTAAGTTGGAAAGTTTAGTTTTCATTTTTATTCCTTGATTTCCATGTTTTATTGCTGGTTGGGATGTTTTATCTTCAGTTTTCCATGCTTAATCTTCATTCGAGGACGAATGCTCCCAAGGGGGAGACATTGTAACACCCTGGAAACTGATCCAACTTTTAAACTCAAAACTTGCAGAGATTTTTGAACTTCCAGGGATCACGGGTCAAGTCCTTGAGCCGTGGGTGGTTCCACGATTCATGGAAGTGACTTGTGATTCCAGTCCTACAGACTATCCTCAGGTCTGATAATCACGAGTCAGGTTCACGGTTTGTGGAAGTTTCCACGGGTCGTGTAACCAACCCGTGGAACTCAGACAGAGAGTGGTCAGGTGCTCTGATTCCCACTACTTGATTCTACGACCCGTGGAGGCTTCCACGAGTCGTCCTATTGAGTCATAGGGAACTTTCAGCAGCCTGAAATCTTGGACAGTTTCCACGAAAAGGAACCACGAGTCATGGTTGAGTCTACGAGTCATAGACTCCACCCGTGGAACCTGAAGCTGAATTTTAAATCAGATTTTTCCTAATTAAGTCCCTGGGGTATTTTAGTCATTACCCACTCTTTTAACTCCTAAATGATGTCGTTTTGACTATTTCAAGAAGGGGTTTCACCCTCATTAGCCTAAGTTCCTTCTAATTACTTCACTCATCTCCTAAAAGGGAAAATTCTTCTCCAAGCTTTAAGTCTCAAGGTCCAAGTTCAAGCCTCCTAAGTCTTTCCAATTCAAGTGGGTTATCTTCAATCAAGGTATGTGGGTAATCAACAATGGGTTCCTTTCACCCTTGTGCCCAAAACCCCTAATTCAAATTTTGATTTCATGGATCTCCAAACTAGGATTCTTATCAAATTCTTATGGGTTTTTCTAATACGATCTTCTCATGATGTGATTATGAAATTAATATTAAATCGCATGATTTCACATGAGTTTTTAACTTTTAACTCTTATTTCATGAATTGAAGTTTAACCATGGAAAATTCTACATGCATGAAGTTGATTTAAGCAAATTGGATTTGATAGCATGTTCCTTATGGATTTTCAAGCATGTGCATGCCTAGTTCCTATGTTCTATGAAAGTATATGTTTTATGAAATTGAACTAGATCCATGAAAATTTTCCATGTCATGAAGTATTATGCAAGACAATACACCCGATGT
The DNA here is from genome assembly GCA_003996215.1 of Jaltomata sinuosa. NCBI lineage: Eukaryota > Viridiplantae > Streptophyta > Magnoliopsida > Solanales > Solanaceae > Jaltomata > Jaltomata sinuosa. The sequence continues at coordinate 144,776 of QJPP01003120.1, read as the reverse complement.
TCCATCAATATTCATGAATCGATTTCGAAACCAAAATTCATGAGTAGTATGACGATCCGGGGTATGAACAAGTATGAACAAGTTATCAACAAGTATGAACAAGTTTGGCATTAGATATGTCACATGTATATGAGCTCATGTTATTATGTTTTGGGAGTAGTATTTAGCACCGAGAGACGAGGGTTCAGATAACCCAAGTCCAAAACTACGTTGCCACCGTAGGTTGCCCTCTGTGGCTTATGACAGGATCCTTTATGACATGGTTTTAACTTTGGCTGGTTAAGATAACCTTTTTCAGTGTGGGTGCATGACACTGGACTCCATGTAGCTCAGCATGGTTTATGTCGGTTAAGAGAAACTCCCACATGTTTATTTTCAAGTAATGAAGTTATATGATTCTATACTATGAAACTTAAGATTTATTTCACGTTTCATGTTTTATACTTTAATATTTATTCACGTTCCTTCTTTACGTAACAAGTTCATTCTTAAGCATGTTTTAAACTATTTTTATCATGATTCATGCATCGCTCATATACTCGGTACATTCTATAGTACTGACACATATCTTGCATTGCATCCTTTGATGATGCAGATTCAGGTATTCATTCCTAGACACGTGGCTAGAGATTCCAGACCACTTTTCTGTCAGCTATTGGTGAGTCCTCTTAGGTCGAGGACTAGATATGTTATTAGCTTGTGTTAGCTTTTTATTTTCGTACTTCGAGTTAGCTAGGGTCTTGTCCTAGCAACTTTTTATGTCATAAGTAGAGGCTTTTCAGACACATACAGTATTTGAGTCCTTTTTTTTGGATCTTGTATGCGTATTTGGCTTGATTATCCATTTATACTATTCTGAATTTATCTATTATGCTTCCTCTTATCTTTTGTAATGCTTGAGAATTCTATGACCAAGGGTTAGCTTGGGACACTTGTGGTCCCAAGTCCCGTGTTACGTCTAGGGGGTAACCTCGGGGCGTGACAAGTTAGAGGGTGCTTTGCCCTAATTTGCCTTTTGGTGTGAAATATTTTTTTGATTTGGAACTTTACATGCTCATATTGTATCCACATACCTAAGGGGTACTGAAAAGAAATATTTCTGAGGTTTTTGGTTCAAACTTGAGGTTCACTATTATTATCATGATTTTTAGATTTTAAAGGAGCTATCTTGGTTTTACTACTGATTTTGGAAAGGAAAAGAAAAGTACTACTTTTATGCTGGTCCAAGGGACGCTCCCAGACTTTTTCGTTACGTTTAGTTGATTGTTGGTATTCTATGTTCTTTTTGGATTTGCTGAGTCTTGAGTCTCCTTTTGCTTAATATAGCTGATGGGTATGTTGGGGACTTGTTCTAACTAGGTATCAGCAATTTTTTTTATCTTAGAGGCTTGTAGATGTCTGTTGTATGTTCTGTAGTCAGTTGTGGCCTTGTTGGTCATGTTATTAGTTATGGTTTTTATACTGTAGCATGGATGGTCTTGTACCTCAATTTGTTATATTTTGAGTTTTTCATTTCATTTCTTTTTGTTTGGTTTGGCCTTGATAACCTATTTGTGTTGTTTGGTTTAGTTTTAGTCGGTTCACTCAATCAAGTGAGGCATCGGGTATCAATCGTGCCTTCCTGAATTTAGGGAGTAACAAACTCTGTATCAAATCAATGTTGTGTCCGAGGGGGTCTACAAGCTATGTCTAATAGAGTCTTTCTTATGAGTGTATTATGCACCACACTTATAAATAGGAGGCTACATGGGATTTAAGATTGATTACCATTCTTTTATCTTTTAGATCATGTTATAGAGCTGAGTCCTTAGAGTTTATTTATCAAAATCATATGATAGAGATTCACGATTGATAGTCCTTAAGAGACCGTGTGGAGAGGTTGATTCTGACTCAGGGCGTCATAGCATTTCCAAGAATAGAGTTGCTTGGATTATGGTATGTGTCAGCTTTTGTTATGAGTCTGTGTTGTTGATGGCCATGTGGGTCCAATAAGTTTATATTAGTTGTAGTGACCTTGCAGGGCATGTGATATATTTCTAGGCGGTTGGGTAGGTGTGGTATAGTTTGGTGTATAAGGGAGGTTATGCTGGAAATTCAAGAAGTTTCTAGCCATACTCATGCATTTTGTTTCACATTCGAGGACAAATGTTCCTAAGGAGGAAAGGATGTAACACCCCGTGTGTTTATAATTGCCCTTCGCCCCATGTCGAAGAATTACGAACCAAAATTTTCTATTGATATGGCTCATTCTCGCAGCCTTGTTGATTCTAGCGATTGTTGCATTATGATAGGTTGGTCGAGCTTCATAGTGACACCTTTGAGGCTTCGGTTGAAAGGTATGTTAAGGCTTCTTTTTTTCTTTTTGGCAGGACCCTTAAGGCCAAAGCTTGTATAGCCTGTGTAACATTGTTATTCGACTTGTAGGCTTATAGTATTGAGTTTTTAATCATAGCTTGATATAGTAACTATCAGCAACACTCTATTCCTTACTTTGTGGCCTAGAAAACCATGTTATTATTGTATTGAGGTCACCTATGATTACTTGCTATTTTTCTGTTGTTTTTATCATTTTGCTACCACCTATGAGCTTGTTTTGACCTCAGCAGACACTGACACTACATAGTTTTGCAGACTACATTCTGATTACTATACCGTGCCTACGGGAGGGACATACCGTGCCTACGGGATGGGTAGGCTGTACCTATGGGTAGGGGTACTTATCAGATGGATTGGACAAATAATTATGCTTAGTATTTGGCTTATTGGTTATTGATAACGCTCAAGTAACACTCTCCATATGGAGGTGAAAGCGATTGTTAAGCAAAATAAAATTTATAATTCCTGACATGAGTTGGTATCGATCCCACAGGGAATGATAGAGTTGCCTAAAGGATTGTCGTATATCAATCACCAATAGAGTTCATGTTCAAATAACAATAAAAGTAAAAAAAGGGGAAATCAAGGGATTGGGAAATTTGTCACAATTCACAAGTTGAATTAAAGACGTAAATTAAACACGAGTTTGAATTAAGAGAGAGGATAAATAGGGGTATACGTCCGATGGGACTCAAAAATGGGATAGGGTACTTGTCCAATCATGCAAATTCTTTATAAATAACATAGGTAGCATTGGTTTTAAGTGTGAATGCTATTCTTTCGATCTAACACCACATTTCCAATGGTCTGTGTTAGAGCACCATTGTTTACATAACAACCAACCAATATACGCTTGGGGAAGTCACACTATCTCTAGCTTAGACTCTTAAATGGGTGTTTCTGGCGAATTGAGCTATTTCCAGCCTCAATCTTAATGGAATCCACAGTATCCACTAGTGAATTCTCATCCAAAATTATGAACCTCTTTCTCAAGCAAGAATACAATCAAGTAATTTAAATCAATGTTTGCAACCATTAATTTTAGAGTTAAAACATGGATAATTCACCAGACCCATATCAATTTAGCAATTATAAGCACAATTAGACAAGACCCACGCCCAATATCAAGCACCCATCATCAACACACTTCTAGACAAGGAGAATTAGCCACTCATGCTAAAGGAATAAGAAGCAATACCAAATGGGTAATTCAAATTTTCTTTTATTAATGGAATAAGTTTCCAATATCCAAGCTCAATTTACAAATCCAAGGTTGAAGATGGAGAGAATTGGGTGAAACCCTCTATCTTTCCTTGGGAGAGAATACTTGTACAATACTCCAAAACTATTCAAAAACTGTAAAAACTATGAAAAACTATGCTCAAATTGGGTTTTAGAAGGTTCCCAATTCGTCACATAAAAGTGAACAAAATTGCCTCTCGGGAGATATGCGCTGGGATGCGCATTTCGTACGTCTCGTTGTACATGTCGCATAGCTCCACATCAGTGGACTAGTAACTTGGCTTTCTCTTTGAGTGTCATACAAAGTGGGGTGCAGACTGCACCAAGCAGAGTGCGTGTCACACAGTAGCCACACCCCTTAGTAGATTCTTCTTCTTTATCTGAACTTAATGTGGAGGGAGGTGCAGACCACACCAAGAACTGTGCGTGTTGCATAGTGACAACATCTCAAGGCATAATCTTCGTCTCTCTTTATCACTTCACGCTTCAACTCCTTTTGAGATCTTTTGGATCCAATTCCTTGTTTCCTACTCTTAATCAAGAGTACCTGCATTCACATCAATAAAGTCCATAAGAACCTCTAAATCTTAACAAAACATAGCAATAATTAATGATTAAATGCTCAATAAGTTGGTAGATTATCGACTTATAAAACCCCCAAACTTAAACTATTGCTTGTCCTCAAGCAAGATACTCACAAGGTAAGGAATGAATTATGCTCTAAAACTCAATCAAGGCACAAAAGATTAATCTTTTCCAAAAAACTAAGAAAAATAATAAATAAAAGACTCAAAAAAAAGACTCAACTACCAAGCTTATCTCAATTTGGACCACCACATTATCAAGGCAAATGATCATTTCAAAGGTTTCATCAAAAGGACTTCGGACTTCATTTCACATTCAAATCAAGGAAATTTGCCATTCAAAACAAGATTAAGCTTCTCAAGTCATTGGCATAGACCATCAGGGTTTGCCTCGAGATTCTCCATACAACTTATCTCATTCATTTCTCTCAATTGAAATAGAGACTTTATGCTTCAATCTGAGTGCATGATGCCAGTCACCACAAGAGAGAATCCCACTTATAATCATACAATTCACAATACAAGAGATTATAAGAGAACCATGAAGACTCTCACTCTCTCAAGGAAGTTCAAGTGCACACATGTCAAACTATAGGCTTACCCTTCATTTGAATCGCCACTAATGGAGAGTGACCAAACTCGGAATCACAAAAGACTTGCAGGTTACGATGTTGTCTAGGGATAAGGTGAGGATTTCATTTGGCTCAAGTGACTACACTTCCCTAATGCTCTTTGTTATCATTTCAAACACCACTCACATTTTTGAACTTTGATTTCACCTTATTTGTCCTTCACACAACCCAAGCTTCTCCCTTCAATATTGATCATACAACCTCCTTATAACACCTTCACTTGTAGAACCAATTATTTTTCAAATCATTTTGCTCATTGTAATTGGTATTTTTGAGCAATTTTCACTTCAATCATAGGGTGCTACCAAGCACTTGAGGTACATTCCTTTTCTTCTCCACATTGAGTACATACACCCCTAAACTTAGGCTTTTGCCTATGTTATCATTTCAATTCCCCCCCTCAAACTTAGGCTTTTAGCCTACATTTCACTTCTGTTCACTAGGGATGATGGGTGCAAAAATAGAGGTTCCAAAAAGGGTCAAGGTGTTAACAAGGTGCCAAAGAAAGGTCACAAGCTTAAAAGGGTTCACTATGATAGATCTCAATGGAAGTCATTTGGGTGAAGTGGCTATTCAAAAAGGGCCTAAGATCATTTTCTAAGCTCGGTCACATCTATGATATTGTCTTGAATCACAATCGGGGCAAGTTTTAGATGACACATATGCACATGAATCAAAGGATAGCCTCACCACAGAAGGCATCACATCACAACAACCTTCAACATTAGTCTCAAAATCAATTGGGACAAATGACTTTGACAAGCTATTCTGAGTTTATTACACACTTATTTGTGAATTAATTAAGCCAAATCGAGAGTGTGCAAGTCATGACAAGAGAATGCTTTCCTCAAAAATTCATTTCCCCTCTTTCCTTTAGTTTTCAAAACCCTCTTGCCAAGAATTTTTTTTGATGGGTTCATTTTGGGACAAGCAAAGCACAGACTGAAATTAAAACTAAAACTTAGCATTTTCCCTTAAGAAAGTTGCCTCTCAATCTATCACAGGGAAATACCAACCCGGTTCGAGACAAAAAATAAAAGAAAAAGAAAAATAAAGAAAATATTTTACTCCCTGGGAAAGAACTGTGGTACTAAGAAAACCCTTGGGATTTATTGCTACTCTACTATTAACAAGGAGACTACAATTTGAAGTTAAGTATGCCCAAACATAAATGGAGCATTGTCTTTAATGATATAAGAGCCCAGGAGAAGAAAGTACTCCCTGGGGTGATGTGCGAAGTGCACACGGTGTGGTGCGAAATGCCTTAGCTGTCACATAAACGACTGAACTTTTGAAGAACTGCCAGTGTTCTAGTTAGGAGTGCAATACGGTGTGCGACATACATAATGGGTTATGCGTTCCTTACACCAATCACATGCCCAAATACAAAAATTGTCGATTATTGCAGTGGTCTGTCTCCAATACGTGAACTTCCATGCGATGTGCATAATGTGATGTGCGATTGCATAGCTTGGCACATGTGGTCTCAAATGTTGCAAAATGAATCTCTTATGAAGGGTGATGGCTCGTGCAAAGAGCACTCTCTATTGTGTGGCTCACATATTCTGCGCCTGAGGCTGCTTAATGGCTATTCAATATCTCAACACCCCTGGCGTGGTTCCTACCTACAAACTTAAACAAAAACAACACACGAAGTAACGCCAAAAAGAAAAGTGCAAAAAATAAAGGTAAATGCTTGGGTTTCCTCCCAAGAAGCACTTGGTTTAATGTCACGGCTCAACAATGGCATCTCTTACTCATGGTTCATCGAGGTAGATTGCTTCTAAGAGTGCGACTTCCTTAGGTATGCCCAAATACTTCTTTAATCTCTGCCCATTTTCTTTAAAGGTTGACCCATTTTCAGCTTCTAGCTCTATTTCTCCATTTGCGAATACTTGAAATACTTTGAAGGGGCCAGACCATTTGGATTTTAATTTACCCAAAAATATAGGAGCCTAGAATTGAACAAAACCACACAATCTCCCAAAGAGAACTCACTCTTGAGAATTTGTGATCGTGGTAGTATTTCATGCGATCCTTGTAGAGTGAGGCGCTTTCGTAAGCTCACATCTGAAACTCATCTAGCTCATTAAGGCCTTCAACTCTCGCTTGTGCGACTTTTGCCCATTCCAAATTTAGTTTTTTCAAAGCCCACAAGGCTTTATGTTCTAGTTCTACCAGTAGGTGACACGATATTTTGAAGAACATTTAGTACGAAGATATTCCAATCAGGGTCTTGTAGGCTGTCCGATAGGCCCATAATGCATCATCCAACTTTCGAGCCCAATCCTTTCTGTTGATTTTTACTGATTTTGCAAGGATAGCCTTTATTTTCCTGTTAGACACTTCAACCTGCCCACTTGGTTATGGGTGGTAGGGGGTAGACACTTTATGCTTGACTCCATACTTTTCAAGTAGAGCACTAAATAATTTGTTGAAAAAATGGGATCCCCCATCACTAAATGGCACGGGGAGTGCCAAACCATGCGAATATATGATTTTTGAGGATTGATGTGACACTCTTTCCTTCATTATTTGGTAGCGCCATAGCTTCTACCCACTTAGAAATGTAATCAATAGCCACACAAATGAACTTATTCCCACATAAACTCCCAAACGGCCTCATAAAGTCGATGACCCAAACATCGAATAACTCAACTTTAAGGATTGGAATCAATGGGAGTTCGTGGTATCGAGAAACACCCCCTTCGCATTGACATTTGTCACATTCCTTCACTAAATCATGGAAATCTTGAAAAAGTGTCGGCCAATAAAACCCACTTTGCAATACCTTTGATGTTGTTCACATACCCCCATGATGACCTCCGATAGGTAAAGAATGACAAGCCTTAAGGATGGGCATCATTTCGATCTTGGGTATGCATCTACGAATTATGCCATCAGCACAAACCCGGAAGAGGTAGGGTTCATCCCAGAAAAACTTCTGAACATCATGAATAAATTTCTTTTTCTGGTGTGACGTCAAACCATCCAGTAATAAGTCACTTGCTAAGAAGTTCATGAAGTCAGCAAACCATGGTGTAAGATCATACGAGGCTGCCAAAATGTGTTCATAGGGGAACAAATCATTTATCTCAAGTTCCCCCATGGGCCTTCCTTCTTCTTCTTCTAATCTCGATAAGTGATCCTCCACTTGATTCTCATAACCCCATTGATCTTTTACTTTAAAATAGAATTTTTAGAGTAACAAGACCCAATGAATTAGCTGGGGCTTGACGTTTTTCTTTGTAATCAAGCACCTGATTGCTGCATGGTCCGTATGCACGACAACCTTGGTCCCCAAAAGGTATACCCAAAACTTTTCAAAGCAAATACCATAGCCAACAACTCTTGCTCTATTACAATGTAATTCTTTTGGGCTGTATTCAATGTTTTGCTTGCATAATAGATTGGGTGGAATAGATTTTCCTTTCACTGACCAAATACAGCCCCCAAAGCCACACCGCTGGTGTCGTACATAAGCTCGAACGACTTTGACCAATCTAGTGCGATAATGATAGAGGTTGATGTCAACTTCTCTTTTAATGTGAGGAATGCCGTCAAACAACTACTATCAAAGTTGAACTTGGCTTCTTTTTCAAACAACTTACATAAGAGATAAGCCACCTTCGTAAAATCCTTGATGAAGCGTCTATAAAACCTGACCGTGGCCTAGGAAACTCTATATTCCTTTTATGGTGTTTGGAGGGGGAATCTTGGAGATGACCTCCATTTTTGCTTGGTCAAATTCAAGTCTTGTTTCAGAAATTTTGTGACCCAATAATATTCCTTATTTCACCATAAAATGGTACTTTTCCCAGTTCAGAACCAAGTTTATTTCCTCGTATCGTTTGAGTACTTCTTCTAAATGCACCAGGAATTCATCAAACTCATCCCTAACTACGAAAAAATCATCCATAAATATCTCCATAGTGTCTTTAACCATGTAAGATAAAATGGACATCATACATCATTGGAACGTGGCTGGGGCATTGCACAAACCAAAAGGCATCCTTTTAAACGCGAAAGTCACATAAGGTCATGTGAAAGTTGTCTTCTCCTGGTCTTATGGAGAAATAGAGATCTGATTGTATCTGGAATATCCATAAAGGAAACATAAAAGCCATGACCTTCTAATCTATCAAGCATTTGGTCCATTAAAGGAAGGGGAAATGATCCTTTTTGGTCCATGAATTCAACTTTTGATAATCCATACACACCCTCCATCCGGTCACATGGTTTAGAACTATCATCTCATCCTTTTCATTAGGGATGACAGTAGTTTCACCCTTTTTTGGCACACATTGCATGGGGCTGACCCAGGTACTGTAGGAAATAAGGAAAATGACTCCGGCATCTAGCGACTTGATAATCTCTTTTTTAATCACCTCTTGCATAGGTGGATTCAGCATTCTTTGGTGTTCAATTGATGGTGCACATTCTTCTTGAATATTTATCTTGTGCATGTATATTCTCAGAGGTATGCCAATTATGTCGGCAACAGTCCACCTAAGGGCACAAATGTGCTTCTTTAATACTTTGATCAATGCCTCCACTTATTTTCCATTCAAATTGTTGGAGATTATGACCGACAAGGTCTCATTAGCACCTAAGTAGGCATACTTCAAGTGTGATGGTAATGGATTGAGCTCCAATGTAGGTGGTTCGACAATTGAAGGTTCAGAGGGGGGTGTTTGATAATTTTTCAAGTCAAGATCGAGCTTCTACAGAGGATACGAGTAGGAGCTCATTCCCACTAAAGCACAACATATCTCATCATATTCTTCTATGCCCTCACAATCATAATTTAACAATACCGCTTCCAATGCTTCATCCACTAACACCTCTTTCACGTACAAGTCAACACTTTCTTCAATCTTGCCAATTGCAAAAGCTATTTGAAGGTTATTTGGCTGATTCATGGACCTACAAAAATCAAAGGTTGCCTCTTCCTCATTCACGGAGAATTTGAATTCTCCCAAATTTATTTCATTTAATGTGTACCCTGTTTTAAGACTTGGTTGCACCAAAATAATTGGTATTTCAAAGCCCCCATTTCAATCAAGCACAACAAAGTCCATAGGATATACACGACAACACATCTTCACCAAAATATCACGTCCAATCCTTACGACATATTTCATTGATCGATCCGCCATGAGCAACTTTATATTTGTAAGGGTGGGTTGGTCAAGCTCTAATCATCTAAAAGTGGTGAGTGCCATAAAGTTCACACTTGCATTCTCATTACACACTAATCTTATAGACTGATGCACCCCATTCATATCATAAAAGGTAAAAACACCCAGAGTCGCCTCATCATTAACGAGTTTACCCGATAGTATTGCACTACTTTGGGGAGACATGTGAATGATCTCACAATCCCTGAAGTTGTTTGTAATGCACATATCCTTCACAAAATAAGCATACTCTAGAAAATTGATGGGATGTTGATGATAATTTTTCTCAACATGGGTTCAAATCCTCTTGGTTGCTCCTATTCCTTTTCCTGCAATAGTCATTGCAGAAAGGGAGGTGGACACTTGGGAGAAGGTTTGCACACCTTGGCTACTTTGTTCTATTGATATTTCATTTTTGTTAGACTATTTCCCACAATCCTTTTTCTTGTAGGCTTATTTTCTGTTGGAGTTACACATTCGATCTCATCGGATTAGCCTTGTAGATCACTAATTTCTTCATCTCTATCGACTTTCCTAGATTTGAATTGAGAGGTAAGCCATACCATTCTTTCTTCAAGCTTCTCGATAGCAACAGAGTGTGAGTGCACAGTTTGAGCTAGACTACCCAAATCATATCTCAACTGCCTGACACCATCATCAGTGGACTCTACCTTCTCCAACACTCTTGCAAGCATATTTTCAATCCAAGAACCATCATTTTTTTATGTTCCAACCTTGATTCCCATGATATTGTCTCCCTGAACTCGGAATTGCTTTTTAAAGACCTTCATGGGAACCTATCTCATGATTTATAGCCAATGCCTCTTCACTAATTTCACTAGAATAGTCTACGTCTTCTACGAATTTCACAGCCCCAACAACACTAATCGTGTTAACCATTTCAACTGTATGTTTCACCATACTCATGGCCATAAATTTGAGGAGTGTTTTAGTGATGGATATCTCTCTATCCCATCGTGCACCATTTTTCCTCCATTCATCAATTTCTTTAGCAGAGCTAGTACCTATTGCCCCCTCGGCTTTCGACATTTTCAACATATGACCTACTATAGTCAACTTCTTAAGTACATATAGGTCGAGTAAGAAGTATTAGGGGGTGATGTTTTAGGAATTTATGCACGCAACCTGTTCAAACAACCAGAAACAACAAATAAGGTAAAAAGAAAACAAAAAACTCACAAGGTAATTTCAATATTCAAACAAAAAGGTTACTCAAACACCATTCCCTGGCAACGATGCCATTTTTGATAATGCTCAAGTAACACTCTCCATACAAGATGAAAGCAATTGATAAGCAAAATAAAATTTATAATTCCCGATGGGAGTCGGGGTTGATCCCAAAGGGAATGGTAGAGTTGCCGAAAGGATTGTCGTATATCAATCACTAATATAGTTCATGTTCAAATAACAATAAAAGTAAAAAAGGGGAAACAAGGGAATTGGGAAATCTGTCACAATTCGTAATTCGAATTAAAGACGTAAATTAAACACGAGTTTGAATCAAGAGAGAGGACAACTAGGGGTATGCCTCCGATGGAACTCAAACATGGGATAGGGTACTTGTCCAATCATGTAAATTCTTTATAAATAATATAGGTAGAATTAGTTTTAAGTGTGAATGCTAATCTTTCAATCTAACAACAAATTTCCAATGGTATGTGTTAGAGAACCATTGTTTACACAATAACATCCCAACATATGCTTGAGGAAGTCACACTATCTCTAGCTTAGACTCTTAAATAGGTGTTTTTGGCGAATTGAGCTATTTCTAGCCTCAATCTAACTAGAATCCCAAGTCCTCACTAGTGAATTCTCATCCGAAATTATGAACCTCTTTCTCAAGAAAAAACACAATCAAGTAATTTCAATCAATGTTTGTAACCATTAATTTTAGAGTTAAAACATGGAGAATTCACTAGATCCATATCAATTTAGCAATTATAAGCACAATTAGACAAGACCCACACCCAATATCAAGTAGTCATCATCAACACACCCCTAGACAAGGAGACTTAGCCACTCATTCTAAATGAATAAGAACAAATACCAAATGGAAATGAATAAGTTTTAGCAGGCATTCTAGCCGCTCCTTTGCTATAGCAAAGCTTTTCTCACGACATCGAGTCTGCCTCTTTCAGGAAGGGACCATTATAGCAAGCCTGATCTACAGTCGTGATCCATTACTCTCCACAATGAGTTTGCCGTGGTAAGAGCTCGCCCACTACAGTGAACTGGCACAAACTACTAGCTCATTTTCTCAGTCCCCTATTTTGGGGGCTTCACCTGTTCAAGCAAATTTGAGAGTTAAAAACATATAAAAGCAGTTCTATAAATTATATCGGCCAACAAGCAAGGCCATCATCCTTTGAATGCCACCAATGGCATCCGCAACATCCAAAAAACAATAAGAACAAAAATAAAAGACTATCCGAATATGCAAGAAAGTAAGGAAATTGTCTAAGAAGGGCCTTTGTACCAATGTAATAATAGGGGAATGAGGGGCGGGAAAATGCTCTAGGAACTACATCAATTACCGGTGCTCGAGTCATTGAACTTCTTCTCATCCAACCCACTGAAGAAGGAGAACTCCTAGGCATCCTCTCTTCTCACCTTGGGCACTTTCTGACTCAGAGTGAGGTGCTTGACTAAGGACTTAATCGCCTTCCACACGTGAACCAACATCTTATTCCTAGAGAGTCCTTTATTCTTCTCCATATTCAGCTCTTCCTGGAGCTCAACATGGGCCTGTGCTAGGGACTCGAAGGTGTCATGGGGGAGTGACTGACCTGCAACATTCGATGGTCCAAATGCCAAAGGGGGAACAATCTCCAGTAGAGGCTATGGCAGGCCCTCCAATATCATCTTCAGGGAAGCCACATCCACTGTTAGCTGCTCTAAAGTAATTGTGGTTGGGGTAGAACTAGTCCCAATCCTACCACAGCGCTGACCGCTACTACTACCTTCCTCAGACCCTAGTCCATTCCCATTTTGGGTGGAATATATCTACAAATTCTTTGATTCTAGTTAGTAAGAGGGATCTTGAATTAATAAATAGACCCGAGAAGCTAAAAAAGGCTATCCTGAGAAATTAAAATAATTGATGTGCCTCTGCATCTAGCATTGGGTAGACCTCATAAAATAACTGTCCTAGATTTACCATATCTTTTGTTTTATTTCTTCTAGAATAATCACAAACACGCTGGTTAGATGCGTGGGATAGAGGGCTCGTAGTACCTACTATCGCGGCTACACTATTGAAGGGAAAGAGCCTAAATCGACCCTCTTCTTTTTTTATTTGAGAAAAGCAGTAAGGATTAAGAACATTAAACTCTTAGATTAGACTAAGCAGCTACCGACCATTTCGATGTGCCCTTGACCTATTTTGATTAAGACCAAAAACCTATATCTAAAATGGAGACTATGTTCCTATTCTTATTATTGAGACTAGGGGAATCTTTAATCTTCTGTGGGTCAAAGGGATTTTAATGGTCGGTTATGTGATCCACAGGATCAATGCACACATTCACCTGCCTTCACAAGGTAGTAATCAATGAGGGGAAGGGCAGGTCCCTGAGATGCAGTATTGCGAAGTTATTCAATTCCTTTACAATAGGCTCCCCTGCATTTACCATCACCCTGTCCTATAAGCATGCTACTATAAGTGCTCGGGGATATATCAGGTCCGAAGTGCTGCCAAAATAGACACCAAATTTAGCCACCCTCGAGCATCAGGAGTGAATTCTATTCTCTTAATCCATGTGTTATTTTTAACCCAAGGAGTTGAGGCCCTATGCTATTCTAGTACAAGTGTATTCACCAGCCATTTCCCATTATCAGCCTCCCTTTTTTCTAGGTATTCAGTCTTTGGAGGATTGAGGAAACCCTAGGACCTGATTGATAGCTGTAACTAAAATTCTAATGCTCTCACCCTGAACATGTATGATGGGGCTTAGGATGTTCTAGTTAATGGTAGGGAGACATTCATAGAACTCCTTTACCCAATTCTCATTGACCCCTTCAGGTACTTATATGTAATGACCTTTTCAGTGGTTATTTAAAGGCACCTCATTGTGGGTTGCAGTGATTATTGAAATACGCTATTAAATTTATTTGGAGTGACACGACGAAGAATTTTGAAAATTGAAATTTTGCTCGGGCTGACATCATCCCTTTATAGCGGGAATTTTTTGCTATAGAGCCACCACTATAGTGGCTGGAAAGTTGCTATAGTAGGTTGACAGAACCAATAGCTAGAAAATATGGATTTTATATTGGACTTTTCCTCTTCAATTGCAAAAAGGATGAGGGTTTCTCCAAAAACCTTTCTAGGCTACTCCAAAGCATGGGAGCAATGAAGAGGAAAGATTCCTACACAAATGGGGTAAAACCCATGGATTCTAGGCCTATCTCTGTCAGGATTTTCCTCCATGGAGCCAGAAATTTGTGTTCAGACTTCTGCAGTAGCTGTTTGGTGCCCAGGTAGGCTAGGCTTAACTGAGTAGTTTAGACCTATTTACTAAGGCATAATATGTTGAAGTTTGATGGAAGATTTCATTCCTAGGCCCTTGGGCACATAGTATGGAGGAATATATGCATTAGTTGTAGTGTTGTTTATGGTGGAATTATTCTGTTATGAGGAAGGTGACCCCAATACTTGATTCATTGTTGATATTAGGGTTCTAAATCCTAGGGAGACTAGATTTTGGGTAGGTTTGAGGAACCAGTAATGTTTATATGTAAATGGATTGCTAGGTCATAGTGGATTCCCGAGTTTAGTATGAATATGGAAAATGAGATGAACCAGGAAGGTACCGAGTTTGTTGTATTAGGAGGGATGGTTGTATGTTTCTAAATAAGTACAGTGTGGGGATTTTACTATTATGTGCTTAAATAATTAGGCTAGAATTACTTCGGATAGGCCTTAAAAGCTGGGATAATGAACCAGGTCAGTTATAGTAGGTGATGGTTGAATTATTTTGCAGATTATGTTATGTGTGTGTGTTGACTATTTTATTAGTATTGCATGTACATTACGTATTTTAGGGAATAAGGTAATGAATGTTAATGATATCCGATTGTCAATCTCATGTAATAGACTATCTTAAATACTTGTTGGTTTTACAAGTGTGAGTTATTTTTTATTGTGGTTGTGATTGTTGTGATGACTGTGACTTTTGGTTGGCTCGGGTACCATTCCTGGTATAGTTCTTTGGTTGGATCATTTACCCTTCTGGTATGGGATATCTATCAGTTGGCTCGAGTATCATTCCTGGTACAGGTTCTCTTATGGTTGGCTCAGGTACCACGCCTGCTACATGTTTGGTCATGTTTCTATTTATTGGTTCCATGAGTGAACCAAGTTTATTTCTTGTGATGTAATTACTATATATTGGTCTATGAGTGGCTAGAATAGTGTGCTTAAATGCTGGGATGGTTCTTGTATAGATCGAGATTGCATGTTAAACACTGTAGATGATGTCTTAGAGAACCCTGGGTGGTTCAGGTTATTGGAAGATGTGTTGGAATCATAAATGGGTAGTTGTCTGATTTATGTGCCATGATGTTATGGGGTTTAGTACATTGTGAGATGGGATATGGGTATATGGTGGTTGAGTCAGGATGGTAATAAGAGTATGCATGTTGTCTATTAATTGGCTAAGGGTCAAGGGCTAGGGTTGTTGGCATAGGATCTCGAGCGAGAGGGACGGACCGACTAACAATGATAGTTAGCAACTGTGATTTTGGGATTGGAACCATTAAAGTAATTCTAGTGTTGGTAAGTTGGGTAGGCTTGGAAAGCTTTGGTGTGATACGGGGTCAGGCTGTGACTAGGATAGAAGGGGGAAATGGCTCCTAATGGTGGAGTTGGCAGCGCAATGAGGTAGGGAGACTTAGGACCGAGTGTATAGGTTCATGGATGTTATACCATTGTAGTAAAGGCTGTTGATGAAGGACCATGATTGTATAACTTCAAGTTGCATGTTTTCTTTTGGATTTTTACATGATATTATGCGATAGATTTGGGTCAAAAAATGATGCCTAACAGTACATATTGTTTGTACTGATACTACTCTTGCTATACCTTTTGGTATAGTCTGGTTGCAGGATCAGTGATGTTCCTAGGAAAAGACGACGGTGATCTCCAATAGATTCTACTCCTCTTTTCCTATGGTTGAAGATGTTTCTTGTTTGCTATTGTACTTCTCTTAGAAGATCTTGTACCTATTTAGACTAGTTCCTAGGGAGGGTTTTTATTTGAATTTTGTAAAAGATTTCATTTTACTCAGAGTTATGTAACTATTTTTAAATACTAAAGGTAAAGTTGTGCTTTCTTAATTACTTTCGCATACCTATTTTAAATCCGGTGGTAAGAGTTCTCACTCTAGGTGATTTAGAGTAGGTGACCGCACGGCCCGATAGTTGGGTCATGACAATTTGGTATTAGAGCCTAGGTTACCGATCTTCCAGTACAAAAGCAAGTGTCGAATAATGTCTTGTGGATTGGTGTGTTGACGTCCACATCTAACCTTTGAGAAGCTATGAAGCATTCAAGGAAATTGTTCTACTTCATTATCTCCTTTGTTTGATCTATTTCTTTCTTGTGTTGGTTGTGTCCAATTGGTATCTCTTGATTTCAATTGGTATCTCAACGAGGAAAAAGTATGTCATTTGACTTCGGCTAAAATTACACAAGCAAGAAAGGTTGGAACCAGAAAGGTTCCAATTGGTATCTGGTCTTAGAGGCCATGTGAATTCATGGATGATCGGGCTAACGGTCATTCATGGGGTGAACAAAGGATAATAAACAAAACTTGTTTTAGTGAGGAAATTTGAGATTGTGGTTACGTGTATTTGAATGATTGAATGACTGCGGATATGTGGTGTGTAATTGCTTGCCTTACTGTGAAATTTTGGTCCGGGAGGGGTCATGGCTTGGTTATGTGTGATTAGTTTTAGTGATAAATTTCTATGTGACTTAATGGAAAAATTTTGTATTACATTTTGGGTATGAACTTACCATTGGTAAAGATGGTAAGGGGACAAAATAATTTGTGACTATGGGAAAACTCTAGTTTCAGGAAAGTCAGGATTGGTTGGGAACCATGGGGGAAAGGACTATTTCTGTATGGTAGTGGGAATGAAATAATATGGACAGCTTTCTGGTGTGTTTTGTAACTGATTTTATAATAATATGGTTCTAAATTCTGAATTATGCATTGTTGGGGTTAGTCTTGAGGTTATATTTAAGACCATGATGCGATTTCAAAGGTTATTATTGATAACAGGGAATGAGAAATGGGGGAAATTTGCATAAAAGTGCAGTTTCTGGGCTACTGCCATTGGGGCCGCCATTGCGGGATAGACCCGCTATGGAGATCCTGCTATAGCAGGAATTTCTTCATTGTAGCGGTGTCGCCAACAGTGTGCAAGCCGCTATAGCAGGATGGGCGGGACAAAATCTCTACCCTATTTTACTTTTCTTTCCCAGGGTGTTTTAAATTGTTAGTTCAGCTGGGAGCTACTGATGACGCTCAAAATCACTCTCCCTAAGGAGGTGGTAGCGATCGTCAGATCAAAACAAACAATTAACCCAATGAGTGTCGAGGTCGAATCCACGGAGAGTGGAGTAATGATTCGCTAAAAGATCATCGAAAAAATAATCATTATGAGAGTAAATGTTCAAACAACTTAAAAGTAAAGATTGGGGTAATTGAAAAGGGAAATTTATATAGCAACTTTGGTATCAACACAAAAACGGAAAGTAAACAAAAGATTTGTAATCAATAAGAGGAATACTAGGGGTATGCTTCCGATGGAATACTTCAAAGGGTTAGGGTGCTTGATTAATTAAGAATTTTTTTGATTAATGATACGAATAACATTGGTTTTAGTCATATTCAGTAATCTCTCGATCCTCTGAATATATATACTATGGTCTTTGTTCAAGCACCATAGGTTTTAACACAAACTAACCAATTCAATTTCTTGGGAAAGTCATACTATTTCTAGCTTAGACTCTTAGATGAGAGTTTCTGTCGATTAAACTATTTCTAGCCTCAATCTAAGGTGGAAATCTCAAATTCCCACTATTGAATTCCTATCTGAATTATGAACCCCTCTTTCAAGCAAGAACACAATTAAGAAAACTCAATTAATGTTTGGAACCATCAATTTTATGATTAAAACTTAAGATATTCAATAGACTCATATCAATTCATCAATTACAAGCTCAATTAAACAAGACCCATACCCAAATTCAAATACCCATCATACACATACCCCTAGACAAGGAAATTAGATGTTCATACTAAGGAAATAATATAATATACCAATTGGGTAACTCATACTTCCATTCATAATTAAACTAAAATCCAAATCCAAGCTCAATTTAGTACAAACGAATTCAAGTGTAGAAGATGAAGAGAAAGAGCACTCTCTATATCTTCCTTGGGTTCTATTCTGTATTCAAAAGATATGAACTAAAAACTATCCAAAACTATCAGGTACACACTCAAAAATGGGTTTTAGAAGCTTCCCAATGTGTCACTTGAAATTTGACAAAATTGCCCTTCGAGAGTGGTGCAACGCGATGTGCGACACAATGTGCAGTCGCACCATGCATTATGTGCACTACATGTCTCTTTCTCCTTCTACCAGTGATGCCAGTTGCCTTGGTGGTGATGTGCGAAGGGAGGTGCAAACCACACGTCGCCTTGTATGGGTCTCACAGTGGCCGCACCTCTCAATAAATTCTTCCTCTATTTTAATCTCCTTCACACTTCAACTCCTTTTTATCTCTTTAGATTAAATTCCTTTGTTTTCTACTCTTGAACAAGAGTACCTATATTTTCATCAATAAAGGCAATAAGTACCTCTAAATCTTGTTAAAACCTGGCAATAATTCATGAATAAAGGCTCAATAAGTTAGTAGATTATCAACTTATCAAACTCTCAAACTTGAACTATTTCTTATCTTCAAGCAAAATACTCATAAAATAAGGAATGAATTATGCTCTAAAACACACAGGGTACACACAAAGTCAATCTAAACTCTACAACTAAGAAAATAACAAACAAAATGACTCAAACAAAAAGACTCAGCTACAATGCTTATCTCAATTTGGACCAGCTTATTCTCAAGGCAATTTTTCATTTCAAAAAAATTATCAAAAGGACTTCACTTCTCATTAAAAATAAAATATTCAAGCTTCTCAAGTCATTGGCATGGACCTTTAAGGTTTGCCTCGAGATTTGCCACACAACTTGTCTCATTCATTCCTCTCAATTCAAATAGAGGCTTCATCATTCCTTTCAAGTGTGTGATCCCACTCACCATAAGAGAGAATCCCACTCACAATCATGTAATTTTACAATCAAATGGGATTATTAGAGAACCAAAAGGACTCTCACTCTCTCAAGGAAATTCCAGTGTACATGCGTTGAACCATAGGCTTGCCATTTATGTAATTCGCCCCTAATGTGGAGTTATCAAGCTTGAAATTACAAAGGACTTGCGGGTTACAGTGTTGTCTAGGGTTAAGGTGAGAATTGCATTTGGCTCAAGTGACTAAACCTTTCTAACACTGTTTGTGATCATTCAAAAATACCGCTCTCATTTTCAAACAATAACTTCACCTTATTTCTCCCTCTCACAATCCCAAGGTTTCCCTTTAATCTTGATCATTTGACATCCTTTTATTACCTTCACTTGGTAGAACCAATTCCTTCTTTTCTTTCCATTTTGTTCATTTCATTGGACTCTTTTGAAGCATTTCTAAATTTAGGTACGTGGTGCAACCTTTTGTTGAAATGCATTCCTTTTCTTTTCCATATTAGTACATACACCCCCAAACTTAGGCTTTTACCTATGTTGTCATTTGAATCCTCCCTCCAAAACTTAGGCTTTTAGACTATGTTTCACTTTCAAGCCATTAGGGAGGATGGGTACAAAAATTTAGGTCCAAAAAGGGGTCAAGGTATCAACAAGGTGCTAAATAAAATTCACAAGCTCAAAGGGGCTTACTAGGATCATTGTAAAGGAGAAGTCAATTTGGGTGACATGGCTTATTCAAAAAGGGCCTAAGGTCATCTTCCAAGCTTGGTTACATCTAGTATTTTGCCTTGAATCACATTCGGGGCAAGTTCTAGACAACACATGCACACAAGAATTAAGTACAACCTTACCACACAAGGCATCACAACACAATAATTTCACAATTAGTCTCACAATCAATTGGGACAAATGACCTTTGACAAGCTATTTTGAGTTCTTTTACACACTCGTTTATGAATCGATCAAGCCAAATGGGGAATGTTCAAGTCATTACAAGAGAATGCTTTACTCAAAATCATTTTCCCTCTTTCCTTCAATTTGTTCAAAAATTTCTTCCTAATAATATTTTTTGGTGAGCCCAATTTGAGACAAGCAAAACATGGACTCAATTTTAAACTAAAACTTGACATTTTATCTTAGGAAAGTTGCCTCTCAATCTATCATAGGGAAACACCAACCCGGTTTGATACAAAAACAACAAAAAAAAATAAAAGAAAACCAAAATTAAAAGAAATAATTTGCTTTTTAGAAAGAACCGTGGTATGAAGAAAACCCTTGGAGTTTATTCACTACTCTACTATTTACAAGGTGACCAAAATCTTAAAACGCTCATGGATCATTTGAAATCAAGCCTCAACGTAGGCACTAAGCACGTTTAGAAGGCACATGTAGTGAAATAATGAATTGTGTAGGACCAACCCGACATTCACATTCACAACATCAATATGATAAATCAAGACTGATAAGGGCACAATTAAGAATATAACATCCATAAATGAATATTTAGACATGCCTCACAGTGGCTTAAATACTACTTACACCCTCCAAACTCAAATAAAGCATAGCCCCTGATGTGTAAAATTATACAAAAGGATGAATTTTAAGAACTCCATGGTGGATCTAACACTGATGATGATGTCGTCATGCATAAACACGATAGTGGGTCCTCTAAAGCCGAGGTGGTAATGGTAGAGTTATATATGCATGCTCCGGATCTATCTGAAATCCTTCCAATAGAGAAATGAAGGGGTCCTATCTAACTTTAAAGGGACTAAGAGGGTCAACAACTTCCCATCTATCCTCAAGTGTCATCAACTCATGATAGGAAGGAAATGGGACTACCCAACTGGGTGTCAATCGAGGATCTCGGGCCGACACGTGAGGTAAGGGTTGTACTTGCATAGGTGGCTCTGGTGGCATCACCACATCTTCAACTGGTAGGACTACATGTTGGATTTTGAGTGTGGCTGAACTCGCCTGTGGGATGTCATCCACCCACCAATCATCTGGCGGACTCCTAGCCTTTGAAGGTGAGGCAGAGTCCAAAGTCGGTAAGTTAAGGTCCAAGTGGGAGGTTTTTGGTGTAGATTGAGGGACTCTTTATCGGAGTGATCCAATATTCTACTCCACTATGTCAACTCTACCACACATGTTATGCACATTAGCCTATACCGGTTTAATAGCTAACTTGATTGCGGATTGAATCATGCCCGGGATATTTTTAGCTAACTTTTGTAACCTCTCCTCATTGTGGCAAACAAGTTGAGCAAACTTGAGTAACCCAACCAAAGCATTATCAACTGGAGGAACCATATGGGTGGTGTCTAACACTTCATGAGGAGGAGATGAAATATCCACATGAGCATGAGCAACATTCTCGACATGTGTTGTGCCTGCCATGGCACTTGGGTTTTAATCAAGGTATCTTTTCTTGACATGTGGAGCATCTTTATCCTGACTTGTGTCCAAGTAAACCATGCCAGTAGCTTGATGATTTCTTACCAATGACCAAAATAGAGGTCAGTTTACCTATAGGAACAGAAGGCTGATGAGAATTTGAAAGGCCATGGAAATGGAGTCGTGTATAGCTCTCCTCTTGAATTGTTCTGCAATGAATTCCCCTTCATTTATCGGGAGGCTAGACATGATATATGCAATGAGAATAGCCATATCTATAGTCACTTTGGTGGTGTAAGGAGTCCGGATGAATTGTGTGCATAAAAAATCCAACCACATCCGAGCCTCAAACATAAGATCCAATCAATAGATGGGTCCTTTTGAGATAGTTCAAAAATGAGTTCCTTTGGTAATGATACTAGAAACCCACTTATATTGGTCAGCCTTTGTAGCTACACATTCTAAATATCTTGATACTGGAATTGGTTCATCACCCCATATGTAAAAATGGATGGCTGCTGGGGTAATATCCCTCTCCTTACCCTCACTAACAATGAATCAAGGCATGGTAGCTTATTTTTTGGGCCTTTATGCTTTAGAATGTCTTGGCTAGCCCCATATGAGGTATAGAACTCTCGTACTAAATCAGGGAAATATAGGCTGGGAGTTTTGGCAAAGTTGGCCTAGATCCTTATACGAAACTGCTTGGCTATGTTTGGGTAATCGACTTTGAAGTCTTCCACATCAAACCCTGCCTCCTCCAAGAAGGGTCGCTTGTCACGAAAGCTGAAGTAATAGACCTCCATCCCTTTAAGTCCAAATCTAAA
Organism: Jaltomata sinuosa; assembly: GCA_003996215.1. NCBI lineage: Eukaryota > Viridiplantae > Streptophyta > Magnoliopsida > Solanales > Solanaceae > Jaltomata > Jaltomata sinuosa. The sequence continues at coordinate 122,183 of QJPP01003120.1, read as the reverse complement.
TTCTGACTCAGATGGTCCCATATTTTTCACAGAAGGACTTGGATTATCAGATGATGAGGCTTAATCAGTGGCATGTGTTTTTGAACGTCGCCTATAAGAAGTTATGTTCCTGCAAAATAATGTTAGTGCTACGACCATGTATGACACTTATTATCATGCCCCGAGCCTACCCACTGGATGTAACACGGAACCCAAGATCACGAATGATCTCAAGATAACCCTCTGACCTTAGCATGACTTAAAAACTGAACAAAACATAGGAACGGAAGTTCAATTGAAGTAATGAACAACTTAATATGTTATATAAATAAAGTCTAAGATTTAAGAATTGAATACAGCTGAATATCTGACTCTATATCTGAAAGCCTCTACTACTAACGAGTTACTAGGACAGGCCCCCAGCTAACTCTAAATACTGGATAAACAAACTAAATACAGAAATGAAGCTAAACTCCAAGTCCTCGAATGAGGAGAACTCACCAAGCTGGCTAGATGTGTTGCTGACCTACTAACCAAGAATATGAGAGTAGGCTACAAAATCTACATCATAATATATGCATCACAAAGAAGTATGTGGTTAGTACTATGGAATATACTGAGTATGTGAGATATACATATGATAAATATACTTGAAAGCACGCTTAAAACTGAGATCATGCATAATTTGTGATAAAACATGGTTAAAATATCCTTGAAGCTGAAATCATATGATAATAGTAAAATCTACAATGTAATGACTCAATGCAATATCATAAGCTAAAAACATAATCATAAATAGTAAGTCTGAAATCTAAAAGTAAAGAGTCAATACATTTTTAAACTTGAAATTGTTTCTGTAGGAGGTTCTCTAACCGACATAGACCATGTGAACTACATGGAATTCGATGTATATCACCTATCAAAAGGACCCAATATACCTTGCCAAGGTATAAAGGCATGACTGTGGCATAATCACTAAATTTGATGCCCAACTGAGGGGACTTAGAACCTACAGGAGCACGTAGTTCTGGGACTAAGGGTACTCTCACCCCATCCAACTCGGCTCTAAATACTACTCCCAAAATAATACGTACAGCTCATATAATACTGATGCATATCTGGATGCAGAACTGATCATAACTAATGTCAAATCTGTTCATAAAGCATAGAGACATATCTAATGTCATGCAAATTCATATCATAAGTCTTAAAGTTGTGCATGTTCATAACTCAAGATACCCCTTCTTTTCTAAAATCATAACCTGAAGAATTATGCATGCACTTTCATAATCAAGAAACCATGTTATCTAAACATGCCAAATTTATACTTGAAATCATGTAATTTAAAGGAATCATGCTAGAATTCATACTTAATATATGGGATTTTGAAAATACTTACTAAACTTCAATTGAAACATGGGTAATAAATGTGAAAAATGAATTTGAAGCTTTAAAACAAAACCCATAACTTTTCCCCAATTTGGGTAAAAACTCTAATTTTACAATTTGCTAAATCAAAGTAAAGGTTTGGGGATTTGGGATTAAGGGTGAAAGGAAACCCTTAATGAACACCCACGTACCTGAAATTGAAGCTTTCTTAACTTGGGACTTGAGGATGGAGACTTGGAGATGAAACCCTAACTTGAAGCTTGAGAAGATGGAATTCCTTTTCTTCTTTTGGAACTTGATTGAAAGAATGGGAGAGAACTTAGGCTAAGTGGGAATAAAAACCCTTCTAAATAGGCCTAAAATGACTTAGTATAGGAGTTAAAAGAGTGAGAAATTATAAAAATACCCCTGGACTTAAGCTTGGAAAAAGTCGACTTCAGAGACCACGAGTCAGTCCACGGTCCGTCATCCTAAAGGACGAGCCATCAACTGATCCGTGGTTCCAAATGCCACTTCTGGGGGTCTACTGGATCTCAATACCAGGAGTCACTCTACGGTCCGTGATTCTAGATGACGGACCATCCTGTGACTCGTGGTTCCTGACTTTAAGATATGAGGATCCTCTGATCCTCAGGGATTACGAATGAAAGGACGAGTCGTGGAATAGGTTGATGGGTCGTCAACTTACTCGTGGAATTTAGAGGACTTGGTACCTCTCTGAAGGTGATTCTACGAGTTACATGAAAGACCGTCGTTCAAAATGATGACCCGTCAAGTCACTAGTGGATTCTAAGGAAGAAAAGCTGAATTTTGATAAACCACGGGTCACTATATAGATCGTGGTTTTGGTCTACGGGTCGTGAACCAACCAGTGGTTTTGAAGATAAAAATTTTAAGGTTCAGGTCTGAAATCATGAGTCATATTACGGACTATTTTTCAGAACCACGGTTCGTCATCCCGTTCGCAGTCACTGATAGTGCTGCAGTAAAATACTCATAACCTTTTACTCCTGATTTGGATTAATGTGTAATTGGTGGAACTGGAAATAAGACTCAAAAACCTTTAATTTGGCGGGTATTAGGCCACCTAACTCTTTATATTCTATTAGAAAGGGTCATTTGAAGTTGACCCTAGTTTAGTCTTACATGAAAACTCATTTGGTTGAGGTTCTTGCAACTTAACTTGATGATAGGAGTTTCTTATGAACATAATTCACATCCAAAGCACTCACCACACTAGGTAAATGATCATTACACTTATGGAAAATGTTCAGGTATTAACTTAGGATTTTTGGGGTGTTACAATATCTCCCCCTTGGGATCATTAGTCCTCGAATGAAGACTAACTAGGCTGAGGTGGTAGGGAAAGAGATGCAATCCCATTAACTGAGTTCTAAAAGATGGAATACTGGCATGGTAACTGATTTCTAACTGAAATATGAACTGAGATGGATTCGTGAGACCTATATGCATACTGAGAGTATAAGAACACCGATAGGATATGAAACTGGATATCTAACATGATAACTGGTCTGGAGTGAGAGTAGGGACTTAGATAAAACTCATAAAGAACAATCACATTCATAGGAATCGTAGTTAGCTGAAAGGAACATAAAAATGAGAGGAGTAGCTATATGGGAATACTATTATCTTCTAAATACCACACTTATCATGCTATTAAAAATACTCACCTGCGCACATATAAATACTAAGGTCTGAGTCTAACTACCTTCTTTCTCCATGTTTAAGACTATCTAGACTAAATCTCCTGCGTCTAGAATATATCCTAAGAATAGTATTCCTTCTTATCACAAAAATCAACTAACCTTGAACTCCTAATCAAAGGGTCACTAGTCGCACAAAGCAAAGGCCTATAAGAATTTGATCATGACATTCAAGCTTATGACTATTGATAATGCTCAAAGTACCACTCCAATTAAGAAGCGTAAGCGATCGTTGTCAAATATAGAACCCAACAAAGGTTGGGGTCGATCCCATAGAGAATATGGTGAGAATTAAGTCGTTAGTGAATTAGTTGACTAATGGTCAATAGTTTCCGGTAAAGAAAGGGGGGGTTTGTGTGAACGATGTGTAAACAAAACGAACAATAATGTATGAGTGAAAATCAAGATGAGAGAGAACTAGGGAAGTGTTCACCATGGCGTTGTAACAATGTCGATTCTAAGCTTAGCCGGGTTCTTTCTATATGTGTGTCACGATGTGATTGAATTAATGGTATCATCTAAACGTTTCTCAACCAAATAGACGAATTTACTTTTCAATTCTCTCGAACTTGAAAAGGTGTGCTTTTAGATTTCAATCCTAAACATCAAGTAGATTAATCTAGTTACAACATTAATCATAAGACGATAGTTGGTAGTCTCGAATCCTCGTCGTTAATCAAGTTTCCCGGTTTTAATCTCTTTACTCAAGCAAATTTAAACCTAGGCATGTTCTAATGTTTGCAACCACTAGAAAACATTCAATAATGAATGATTAACAACGTGACAACATATATATTGAACCCGTCGCTGCCCGGAATCTATCTTGCTACTCTTGCCATGGCTCCCACAACCCTAGTTGTGGGAGGTTTAGTTAATCATGCTTGTAGAAGAATAGAAGAAAGTCATATTCATAATAAAGAAAAGAGATCCTTACAATATAGTGAAAACAATCTTCAATTATTCCAAGAACAAGAAAACAAAGATCCCAAGAACAAATCAAGAACACATTTTCAAGACCAAGAAAACGTGTTTCTTGCCCTCAAAGTCTCTCCTAAAACTATTGGGAGAACTATTGTAAAAAGCTTGACATGTAAAATAAACCTAACATAGGGTATTTATAGGAGTCTAGAAAACAAATCCCAAAAACGCTCGGATTCCGCGTCGCCGACTGTCTCAACTTGACGGCCAGGCTGATGGACCATCACTGGCTTGACGGACCATCGCCTTGGCCGTCACCACTAGGCAGTGGTGCATCTCAAATTGACGGTCATTGTGACGGACCGTCACCACCTTGACGGACCGTCACCCCTAGGCAGTGGCCTGCCACCACTTGACGGTCTCTGTGACGGACCGTCACATGTGTGACGGACCGTCACTCAGGCCGTCACTCTTATCCAGAATGTCTTTTTGCTCGTATTTCCTTCCGTTTCCGTGTTTGTCTCAATTTCCTACAAATATAACATAAAACCATCAAAAACGATGACGGTTGCTTGAAAACATACGATTGTTCTTAGTTAAAAGGAGTCGAAAGTGCCGTAAAATGGCGGCACATCAACACCCTCAACTTAGACGTTCGCTTGTCCTCAAGCAACATAACATAAAAGGAAAACAACACGACGACTCAACTATGAAAACAAACTCGTGTCTCTAGCAACTCATGGTCATTCAACATCTTATTCAATTTTAATTCAAGCTCCCTCGTAGCACACAAATGTATGAAACACTAACTTGCATGGATCCAAACATGTCATTCCGATATGATAGAACATTCTACATACACACGCGCAGCTATCCTAACAATCAATAGACAATACATAAATCTTGGTGCCCTCACCACAAAGAAGTCCAACACAAGATTTGGGACTAGGTAAGCGCTCACACTCACAAACGATTTTGAACAATGCACATGCGATACCATAGGCTTGCCCTTACTATTCTATTTCAGTTCTTCAGAAAGCCGCTCAGGATCACTACAAGACTTGTTTTGGTTTGTAATGAGGCTTCAGGTGCAGGTAGGATACGTTTAGGGGTTAGTGACTAAGCCCTCCTTGGAACCACCGACGTCTTGTTACCACATAACTTTACTTTGTCCATCCTTATTCACCTTTTTATTTCCTTCTCTCTAGCTACAGGTGCGGCCCCTTTATATTGACAATTCTTTTTATTACTTTTTCGATCTTTTTCATCTCTTTTTATTTTTCTTTTTCTTTTCTTAGGCACACACCCGAATTTTCATTCTATTCACAACCAATCTTCTCCATCCTCTTTTTCTTATCATTCACCTCTATAGTAGCCACCCTCAACTTAGGCTGATTGCCTGAGCTGAGGTGCACGATGTCCAAGGAAGGACCAGGGCCAAAACAAGGATTCAAAGTTAAACATGAACGGTGACAGGTTATTGAACGAACAGGGTCAATTATGGCTCAGACAGGGATCAAAGAGATTATTTACATTTGGACGGTCTTATAGGTTAAGTGGACTGCACACAAAAAGGGCCTGTGATCCTTTCCTAAGCAACCAACTTCGAACTCAACAAAATAGACCGGGCAAGTTCTAGATGCATGCACAGAGTAAGAATTTATAACAATACGCTCACACACACTTTGCACTAAGAAACTATACCACTACCGACTATCAAGACAACCGCTCGGCTTAGGCATACTTATTCCTATCATAATCACACAATGACATTCCAGGATCCAGACAGTCAATCGTTTCAACATAAGCTCAAAACCAGAAAATTTTTCAGCGGGGGCTTCTTTTAGTCAAGAAAAACGCCATGATGCTTGCTATAGACACTAGAAAACAACTAAAAATTTAAACGACAACCTAAACATGCCGGTTCTACTAGATAGCGCACCGGAGGGAAAAGAACTCGGCAACAAAAACCCTCGGTGGTGACTCACAGGTTTCCAAACACCCTCAACTTAGACTCATGCATTGTCCCCAATGCATACATGTGAAAACTAAACTGTGAGAATAAGGAATACCTGTGAAGTCCATAGGACTCAGATTCTGACATGATGTTGGAGACCGCCAGGGTCTCCAAAGCAGGAGAACTCGATGGAGTGTGTGCACGCGACAACCTCATGTTGCGTTCCAGCTTCCTCTTTTATTGGCTCCATAGCTAGTCGCGACAACTTCTTCGCTCTTTCTTTGCAGATTCTCTTGCGGTGTTTTCATTTCCTTGATCTATTTTCACCGCCTTCCTCTACAGGTTTCTCTTCTTGCGATCCCAACTTTATTCTCATAACAGCTCGGGTCTCAACCATACCCTTCTCCTCGAGATACACATCCGCCGAAACTTCCTCAATGACATTGACGACCGCGACCACCCTCATGTCCCTTGGTTGCTTCATCAATTTGGACACATCGAACTTGACAACTTCATTGTTTAGCCTGAAGGTCAGTTCGTTTCTTTCCATGTCAACCAATACTCTTGCCGTAGCTAACAATGGTCGTCCCAATATTATGGGAACTTCAAAATCCACTTCGCAATCCAAGATCACAAAGTCAGCGGGGAATATAAGCTTACCAACCTTAACTAGCACATCGGACAATATTCCCACCGGTCGCTTTACCGAATGGTCAACCATCAACACTCTCATGGATGTTGGTTTAGGTGCTCCCAAGCCCAATTGCTTGTAGACTGCTAGCGGCATCAAGTTGATGCTAGCACCAAGATCACATAAGGCTTTCCCGAAGTTGAGCTTCCCAATGGTGCAGGGAATAGTAAACGCGCCTGGGTCTTCCTTCTTTTCGACTAACGACCTTGAGAAAATAGCGCCGCAGTGGTGGAGGTTATCTTCTGGTTCGAAACTTACCGACCTCTTCTTTGTAATCAAGTCCTTCATGAACTTGGCATATCCGGGCATTTGTTCAAGCGCTTCCACCAATGGGATGTTTATTGATATCTGTTTGAGCATGGTCAGAAAATTCAGGAACTTACCATCTTCCGTTTTCTTCTTCAGGCGTTGTGGGAAGGGAGGTGGTGGTCGAGGCATCATAGTTGGAAGCTTTTCAGCTTCCTTGCTTTTCTCCGCGGGCTTTTGAGTAGCCTCTTCAACCTCTTTGTCGTTGGCGTCATCACCCTCAACTTGAGTCTGAATTACCGGATGTGATTCCGGTAATATTTTGCCGCTTTTTGTAGTGATCGCCATACAGCTTGCGTCATTCCTCGAGTTTTGAATCGTGTCACTCGGCAAGGTACCTGTCTTCCTTGGGTTTAGAGATGCCGAGATTAAGCCCACTTGCTGCTCCAATTGCTTAATCGAAGTGGAATGCGCCTTCACTATTTGACTCATGGCCGATAACTCAGTCCTTATCTCCTTCACCCCAGAGTCAGTCGATTCTACCTTCAGCAGCATCTTCGCCATCATGTTCTCTAGCTTGGAAGTCCCTGCCTCGTTGCTAGCTTTATCCCGATTACCAGGTGGTACATACAACCCACCTCTATCAGTGTTATTCCTCCATTTTCCTTGTTCGCGATCTCTGTAACCAGCTTTTTCGTAGAAGTTGTCCTTCTGATAGGTCCGACCTTGGTTTCCTTGGCCATTGGCCTGGAAACCCCCCAAGTAATTTGCCTCCTCATCAGTTTCCAACTCTGCTGCTCTACCTTGGGAACCCACAGCTTTTACCTTCTCCATACCTCCTGAAAACAAGTGCTTTGTCAGTAGGTCCAACTGCGTTTTCAGATGCGCCATGTCTTGGTCGCGTTCCTCATCTTTTCTGCGCTGCTCAGCTGACATACCAACTGCATAAGTGCTAGCTGCAACCTCTGTATCCCGTGTATGCCAGGCCCTGTTGGTTTTGGTGAGCCTGTCCAAAGTAGTTGTGGCCTCAACAAAAGTGAGGCCCATGAATGCACCACCTGCTGCGTTGTCTAATGTCGGCTTGGTAGCCGAATCAGTGCCCTGTAGAACATCTGCATCAAGAAGTTGTCGGTCAACTGATGGTTCGGGCATTGTGTCAGCTTCTTCTTGAACCGCAACCAAGTCTCATGTAAAGCTTCGTGGGGTTGTTGTCTGAAATTACTGATTTCATCCCTCAACTGTATCATCCTAGAGGGAGGAAAGAACCTTTCTAGGAAAGCTCCTTTCAACTCTCCCCAAGTTGTGATAGAGTCGGGGGTCAGCTCTGTCAACCACAATGCTGCCTCATCAGACAGAGACAATGGAAACAACATGAGCCTGATTGCCGTCTGACTTACTCCAGGCAACTCAAACAACTTGCAGATGCCCACGAAATTCATCAGGTGCCGGTTTGGATCATCACCAGCGGCACCACGGAACAGTCCTCTCAAGTTCAATAGCTGGATCATCGTGCTAGTGATGTTGCACTTGGCTCCGGGCACTAGCGGTGGAAGAGCAATGGCGCCCGTAGCGCCAACTCCATCAAAGTCGATATCCTCATCATTCAGTATAACATCGTCCTGCAGACCACCAGCATTCAAATTGTGTTGGGCCTGCAGTTCTGCAGCGAGCCTTGCTGCCTCTTGTTGTGCGGCCATATTCCGCCTTAACGTTCTAGCAATCTCGGGGTCATAAGGTAATGTTGATTCACCCGAGCACTGGGTACTTGGCATGCACAACTTTGTACCCTGTCAAAAACAAAAACAACAAATAAACGTAAAAGCAAAAAAGTATGACTAAGAGTCAAATAAACACACCGGACTTAATAAACAACCGTATTCCCCCGCAACGGCGCCAAAATTTGATAACGCTCAAAGTACCACTCCAATTAAGAAGCGTAAGCGATCGTTGTCAAATATAGAACCCAACAAAGGTTGGGGTCGATCCCACAGAGAATATGGTGAGAATTAAGTCGTTAGTGAATTAGTTGACTAATGGTCAATAGTTTCTGATAAAGAAAGGGGAGGTTTTGCGTGAACGATGTGTAAACAAAACGAACAATAATGTATGAGTGAAAATCAAGATGAGAGAGAACTAGGGAAGTGTTCACCATGGCGTTGTAACAATGTCGATTCTAAGCTTAGCCGGGTTCTTTCTATATGTGTGTCACGATGTGATTGAATTAATGGTATCATCTAAACGTTTCTCAACCAAATAGACGAATTTACTTTTCAATTCTCTCGAACTTGAAAAGGTGTGCTTTTAGATTTCAATCCTAAACATCAAGTAGATTAATCTAGTTATAGCATTAATCATAAGACGAGAGTTGGTAGTCTCGAATCCTCGTCGTTAATCAAGTTTCCCGATTTTAATCTCTTTACTCAAGCAAATTTAAACCTAGGCATGTTCTAATGTTTGCAACCACTAGAAAACGTTCAATAATGAATGATTAACAACGTGACAACATATATATTGAACCCGTCGTTGCCCGAAATCTATCTTGCTACTCTTGCCATGGCTACCACAACCCTAGTTGTGGGAGGTTTAGTTAATCATGCTTGTAGAAGAATAGAAGAAAGTCATATTCATAATAAAGAAAAGAGATCCTTACAATATAGTGAAAACAATCTTCAATTATTCCAAGAACAAGAAAACAAAGATCCCAAGAACAAATCAAGAACACATTTTCAAGACCAAGAAAACGTGTTTCTTGCCCTCAAAGTCTCTCCTAAAACTATTGGGAGAACTATTGTAAAAAGCTTGACATGTAAAATAAACCTAACATAGGGTATTTATAGGAGTCTAGGAAACAAATCCCAAAAATGCTCAGATTCCGCATCGCCGACTGTCTCAACTTAACGGCCAGGCTGACGGACCGTCACTGGCTTGACGGACCGTCGCCTTGGCCGTCACCACTAGGCAGTGGTGCAGCTCAACTTGACGGTCACTGTGACGGACCGTCACCACCTAGACGGACCGTCATGGCGGCCATCACCCCTAGGCAGTGGCCTGCCACCACTTGACAGTCTCTGTGACGGACCGTCACATGTGTGACGGACCGTCACTCAGGCCGTCATCTTATCCAGAATGTCTTTTTGCTCGTATTTCCTTCCGTTTCCGTGTTTGTCTCCATTTCCTACGAATATAACATAAAACCATAAAAAACGACGACGGTTGCTTGAAAACGTACGATTGTTCTTAGTTAAAAGGAGTCGAAAGTGCCATAAAATGGCGGCACATCAACTATGTTCACCTTATGATTTTATAGTTCACACTATCAAAGACTTTTCTCCTTTTCCCTAGCATATCTAGAAACTGTAACTTCAAGAACTCCCACACAGAGGCACATCAAAATTACTCATCTAACTATTATGCATGAATGATCGTCGCCACATAATTTATCCACACCTAGAAGCTAAGGTGGAATAAGCATACCAAAAGGGAAAATCTACTACTTCATATCTAATCTACTACTTAGCTTCCTTCACAAACACCTATGACAACATAAGCCAAAATCGCTGAAGGAGTAGAGTGGGAGCATGAGTATCATGAATGAAGAAATATTTATCGGTCTTGACTTATACTTATCTTGATCTAGACACTCAAGGTGAGGTATGAGAAGTCGAGTTAAAAGGGCATGAGTGTTTCACATCCTGGATTTACAAAGCATGGTTAGAGTAAGGAAATCACAAGTATGAATTATTCGAGATCTCTGGTATGAGCACATACTTAGCGTAGCATGATTTGATTAGTCATTAGGGCATGTCTGAAGAATGAACTGATTAAATAGGACTGAGCATACCGAGAGACAGAAGTTTACATAAGTAACGAGCCTTAGGGCATAAAGCTGGGATTTTTAGAATCGTAGAGTAAGAGTAGGGTCATTGTCTAAAGTAATCACTTGTCATTCTAGGAGCTGAATATGAGCGTGAATCTGAATAAAGTGCGTAAATTTTAAATATGACTATGGCACCAACACACAAGGCAAGCAAAAGGTATCGTGATGACAAAAGTATACTTATGATGCTAGGATGGAAATAAGCTTCTGCTCCCCCCTAACTATGTTCTCTCACTCCTTATCATCACTACCTGAGCCTAAAAAATCTAACTGATTCTACATCCCACTATTTCCCCCTTAGACTCATGCTACCTTTCTAATTCTAAGGATCTGTTACTAACCTCTAAAATGAACTATGATCATTTTCCTCTAATAGAGCAAACACTACCCTAGAAGTTAGTCTGAGTGTACACTTCTTTATATAGTTTAAGGCTCTCCCTTGCCTAGAAGTCTTGGCCTCAACCTTTCTATTTCATATAAGGGTTGTACATCCCACATTCCTTAACTTACAACCTATCCCTTGCAAAAACATGTCAAGCTTACATGGTTCTAACAACCCATAACTCTCTATTTATACTACCCATCGCGATGCTATATTCCTCTATCACTGTTTGTTCTAAGCTAAGCCATCTCACAACCATACAAGAATAGGGGTCTGGGCACTATAGATGCATAAAGGAAGAAATCTAGTGACATAGCTGATTCATCTTCTGGAGGAATACTATGACCTGGATGGCTAGATAATGAAAGGAATTGGTTTTAGAGCTGAACACCACTGTTGCTCTGCTTAGTTAAGGGGAAATACTTGATCCTATGGCCTAACTGACCACACCTAAAACAACCCTCTTTGCTAGCAAGGCACTCACCTAGGTGAAACTTACCACAACTACTACAACGAGGGTACCTCAAGGTCTTCGGAGCCCTTTCATGACAAGACTGAGAATCGAGTGCAGGTGTGCTAACTGGGGATGGGGTTGGTCCGGATGACTTCTGCTGAAAAGATGACCGGTTCCTACTTCTCATTTTCTGCTGACTAGGGTCATGGTTCCATGTCCTGGTCTTCTTGTTCTTTCTCTTCCCCTTCTTCAGTTTCTCTTTCTCATTCAACTGAGCAGTCATGGCTTAAGACAACATACGGATGGCTTCCTGAAACTCCGCATTCATAACCTCGTGGTTTGGATTCCTCCTAGGGTTTCTTCGCGGAGGCATTTATCTAAAATGCATAAGGAATGGATTAGAAAGGTAAATAGAGTTAAACTCTATTACACAATAGTGAATATGAAGGAATTGAAGTTTTTTCCTAAAACATCTCATAGACTCCCCCTCATAAGTGTGGCGCGCTTCACACATATGAAAGAGACTCTACTTGATGCGGCTTGCAGACAACCTAGGACTCTTGAATCTGATGCTCTGATAGCAAGTTTTTCATGCCTCGAGCATACCCCCTGGACGTAACATGGGACCAAAGATCATGAGTGATCTCAAGATAACCCTCTGATCTTAGCATGACTTAAAAACTGAATAAAACATGGGAACGAAAGTTCAACTGAAGTAATGAACAACTTAATCTGTTATATAAATAAAGTCTAAGATTTAAGATTTGAATATAACTGAATATCTGACTCTATATCTGAAAGCCTCTACTAATGACGAGTTACTGGAACAGGACCCCAGCTAACTCTAAATACTGAAATACTGGATAAACAAACTAAATAAAGAAATAAAGCTAAACTCCAAGTCCTCGAATGAGGAGAACTCACCAAGCTGACTGGATGTGTTGCTGACCTACTAACCACGAATCTGGGAGTAGGCTACAAGATCTACATCATAATATATACATCACAAAGAAGTATGCGGTCAGTACTATGGAATGTACTGAGTATGTGAGATATGCATATGATATAATAAAATATACTTGAAAGCATGCTTAAAATTTAGATCATACATAATTTGTGATAAAACATGGTTAAAATATCCTTAAAGCTGAAATCATATGATAATAGTAAAATTTGCAATGTAATGACTCAATGCAATATCATAAGCTAAAAACATAATCATAAGTAGTAAGTCCGAAATCTGAAAGTAAAGAGTCAATACATTTTTAAACTTGAAACTCTTTCTGTGAGAGGTTCTCAAACCGACATACACCATGTGAACTCCATGGAATCTTATGTATATGCCCCATAAAAAGGACCCAATATACCTTGCCAAGGTATAAAGGCATGACTGCAACGTGATCACTAAATCTGATGCCCAATTGAGGGGACTTAAAACCTACGGGAGCACGTAGTTTTTGGACAAAGGGTACTCTCACCCCATCCAACTCAGTGCTAAATACTACTCCCAAAATAATACATATAGTTCATATAATACTGAGGCACATCTGGATGCAGAACTGATCATAACTAATGACATATCTAATGTCAAATCTATTCATAAAGGGTAGAGACATATATGATGTCATGCAAATTCATATCATAAGTCTTAAAGTTGTTCATGTTCATAACTCAAGATATCCCTTCTTTTCTAAAATCATAACTTGAAGAATTATGCATGCACTAACATAATCAAGAGACCATGTTATCTAAACATGCCAAATTTATACTTGAAATCATGCAATTTAAAGAAATCATGCTAGAATTCATACTTAACATATGGGCTTTTGAAAATACTTACTAAACTTCAATTGAAACATGGGTAATAAATGTGAAATCATGAATTTGAAGCTTTAAAACAAAACCCATAACTTTTTCCCAATTTGGGTAAAAACCCTAATTTCACAATTTGCTAAATCAAAGTAAAGGTTTGGGGATTTGGGATTAAGGGTTAAATGAAACCCTTAATGAACACTCACATACCTGAACTTGAACCTTTCTTAACTTAGGACTTGAGGATGGAGAGTTGGAGATGAAACCCTAACTTGAAGCTTGAGAAGATGGAACTCCTTTTCTTCTTTTGGAACTTGTTTGAAAAAATGGGAGAGAACTTAGGATAAGTGTGAATAAAAACCCTTCTAAATAGGCCTAAAATGACTTAGTATAGGATTTAAAAGAGTGAGAAATTACAAAAATACCCCTGGACTTAAGCTTGGAAAAGCTGGCTTCAGAAACCACGAGTCAGTCCACGATCCATTATCCTAAAGGACGAGCCGTCAACTGATCTGTGGTTTCAAATGCCACTTCTGGGGGTCTACTGGAACTCAAAACCATGATTCACTCTATGGTCTATGATTTAGGAGATGGAACGTCCACTGACTCGTGGTTCCTGAGTTTAGGATATGAGGATCCTCTAATCCTCAGGGATTACGGGTGGAAGGACGGGTCGTGGAATAGGTTGATGGGTCATCAACCTACTCGTGGAATTTAGAGGACTTGGTACCTCTCTAAAGGTTATTCCATGAGTTACAGGGTGGACCATCATTCAAAATGATGACCCGTCAAGTCACTCATGGAATCTAAGGAAGAAAAGCTAAATTTTGACAAACCACGGGTCACTCTACGAACCGTGGTTTTGGTCTATGGGTCGTGAACCAACCAGTGGTTTTGAAGATGAAAATTTTAAGGTTCAGGTCTGAAATCATGAGTCACAGTAAATACCATGGTTCAAAACCACAGTTCGTCATCCCGTCTGTAGTCACTGATAGTGCTGCAGTAAAATACCCATAATATTTTACTCCAGACTCATATTAATACGTAGTCGGTGGCATTGGAAAAAAGACTCAAAAACCTTTAATTTGGTTGGTATTAGGCCATCTAACGCTTTATATTCTATAAGAAATGGTCGTTTGAAGTTGACCCTAGTTTAGTGTTACATGAAAACTCTTTTGGTTGAGGTGCTTGCAACTTAACTTGATGATAGGAGTTTCTTATGTACATGATTCGCATACAAAGCACTCACCACACTAGAGAAATGATCATTAGACTCATGGAAAAGGTTTGGGTATTAGCTTAGGATTATTGGGGTGTTACACTCATAGGATAAAGAAACTATTGTTTTTGTATATTTAGGGGTAATGGAAGAGGAAAATGCTACAAGAAGTTTAATGAAGACAATGAAATGGAATGCAAAAGATAAGAAAAATACATCAATTGACTGATGACATATGCGATTTATGCGCAGACCACACCTAATGAAGTGTGCATTGCACATGTAATCAGAAACTTGAGTGGATTTTTCTTCAGGGTGCACAGGCAAGTGCAATTCACACCAGCCATTGTGCGCATTGCACAAGCCTTCTACCCTCAACTCAGTGAACTGGAAACAATTTCAACGATGTGCAATCCTTTGTGCATTTTGCACGTGGAGATCTGTGGGTCCCATGCGAGCATAAGAAAATAGTTGGAATTTTTCAATTTTCTTATTTTCCTATGAGTATGTATGTGAGTCGTAGAGCAACACCTGTGGAATGCACAAATATAAGGACACATACACCAATTTTCATAGGGCATAGGCATGAATTGACCTTAACCAAGTCATCCGAGTACTTAAACTTCCTCGAAATCTTTCAATACAATTCAAACTCAAAGATAGGCTCATTGACTTACCTTAAGAAGGAAGTTGCCCCATCTATCATTAGAAATATCAAGCCTTTATGAAACACGTAGGCACATTGACGCACAATAATTCACTCCACTCAACCAAAATGATCACCGGATAGTCATATTCAATTGAAACAACACATGGGCGCAATGGTAACAAAAATTTTAGTCCAATCAACATGATTCAACAACAACCTTGCAAGAATGATGATTTTCCTTAAGAATAATGTCACCCAATCTATCATAGGGCCAAACCATGCATCAACTCAAGTGGGTTACTCAGACTTCACCCCAAAACACTAAAGCAGGGCTAAAAATTAAAGAAAAGCACAAGCATTATCATAACAACAAGATCTACCATGCTTATCATAAGAAAAATAAATAATATACCCAAAATTTGGGGTTCCAAAACTTTTGAATCTCACCCACAATAAATATAGAAGATTAAACTAGCATGCTTCACAATAAGTGTTCCCAATCTACTTAAAAACATTGATTTAATGTTGGAGAACTTACTACAAGTAGAGAAGAGGGAGAAAAAAGCTAAAATTGAAGCTTTGGAGTGCCCAACAATGGTGTCCGAACTTTAACCAGAAAATGAGGTGGTGGAAACCGGTAGGTAGTGATGGTGATGGAGTTTTGGTGAAGAACGAGAAGATTTTAGGAGAAATAGGAGATTTAGGGGATTTTGGGAGAGATTTGTGGAGGTTTTGTGGGAGAATAAAGGAAAAATAATGGAGGGTGGCAGTTTATAGTGAAGAAAAAGAAAAAGAAAGGTTGCGAGTTGGTTTTTGGGTCGGGTCGATCAATGGGTGGTCAATTTTTTTTTGAAAACTTACCTAAGTGCGCCACAATGTGCGATTCGCACCTTCACATGTGCGGGTCGCACATTGCTTCGTACGCGATGATTTTAAACCCAACTTTGCCCAGTTTCTGATTCATGGTGCGATAGAGGTGCGACATACAGAACTGGTGGTGTGATCTGCACCACCTATCGAATGTCACCTTTGAATTTTTCTTTTTCTTCTAGTTTACTTATTTGGAAGTGCGGTGCCCTGTGCGATCCACATAATGGTAGGTGCGATTCGCACGACACTTTGCACCTTCTTTCCAGTGCTTTTCATCCACTTAGTCATTTTTCCATCTCCTTGCATTCCTAAATTAAGCCAAAAACAACAAAAGGTAACAAAAATAAAAAGTAAAATTACTTGGGTTGAATTGATGATAGTACCTCAACTTTCAATCATGTCCCGAAAGCATGCCAATCTGATTGGTGTGGCCCATCCAAAGTGATGGAAGTGCTTCCTCAAAAGCTTCATCATCTCATCTTATTGCCAAATGGACAACACCCAAGATTCAGGTACCTCCTTCATCTCACACTCACCAAGGGCTTCAACCAACTTGCCCTCGGTGTTGATCATCGACACTACCCTGAATTTGTCTGGTGGTTTGGTAGGTTGGCATACATTGAATGTCACCTCTTCGCTCCCCATGTGGAACTTGAGCTCTCCTAGCACCACATCAACAAGATCTCTCCCAATGTCCAATAATAGTTGCCCTAATATGATGGGCACCTCAAGATCGACTTCCTAATCCAATACAACAAAGTCAGCCAGTAGGATGAACTTGTCCACCTTGACTAACATATCAAAAAATATCTCCATCAGGCATTTAATTGAATAATCGTCCATTAGTAATCTCATTGGTATATGCCTAGGGGTACCTAAGCTTAACTTCTTGAAAATCACAAGGGGCATCAAGTTTATACTTAAGATGAGATCACATAATGCCTTTTAAAACAAAAACGCGCCGATAGTACATGGGATCGTGAAGGCTCCGGCATCTTCCCTTTTGGGGGCAATATTGCTTGTCATCACCGTGCTACAACTGTGGGACACTTCCACCATCCCTACTTCAACAACTCGCTTCTTTTTCAAAAGCTCCTTCATAAACTTTGCATACCCCGATATTTGTGTAAGAGCATCAACCAAAGAAATGTTAATGGCTAGTTTGCTGAACATGTCAACAAACTTTTTGAATTGGGCATCTTCCTTTTTATTGGCTAATCTCTGAGGGTATGGAGGGGGTCCTTTAGGCACACTTGTAGCATCCTCTTCAATATCAATAGCAATTTGAGAAGGTGAGCCGGTCTCATCCTTCTCTTTATGTGGATCATCATCATTTGAATTCATGTTGCGTGCACTAGGCTTCACCCCAACAATCAAAATTTCATCAACTTTGTTATCAATCACAATCTCCTCTTCTATTTTATCATTTGGCTCCCTAACAATCTCAATAGCTGGATTCTTCACCCCATTACACATTCATCCACTCCTAGTGACTATTGCCATCACATGGCCATCGTTCTTCAGGTTTGCCGTTGTGTCACTTGGAAGTGTCCCCTTCATCCGAGGATTAATTTGTGAAGATCGGTGGTTCATTTGTGCCTCATGGTGCTTAATAGATTTTGAATGGGAACTCACCATTTGGTAAAGAGTGGACAACTCACCTTTTCAACTCTTTCACCCTATTGTCCATCAACTCTACTCTTTGCAACACCTTTTGCAATATATCTTCAATTTTAGAGTGTCTGAGGTTACTCACCATTCGTTGGTAGGGAGGAATATCGGCCTTTGGAGTAGGCACATAAAGATTGGTACTATGGTGGTTATAAAAATCACCGTCTCTCTCGCATTCATGCCATGGACCATCACGGTCCCTACCTTGATCCTTCTCTATCTATTAATTTCCTTTGGAATAGTTCTAAGCTTGGTTCTCATCCCTCGGATGCCAAAGACCTTGGTTGGTACCTTAGTATCTAGGTTGAGAGCCCACCGCAAGATAACACAACTTCTAATCCGTGGAAGAGTACACACTTTCATCATGAGCTCTAGAACCATAAGTCCCCATAGAATTCACACTTGTATTTCTAGCCCCCATCACATGTTTAGCCATTAGATCAATTTACGTTTATATCTTGGCTATTGTTTCATCTCTCTCTTTGTTCTTTCACCTCATTTCACTCATCATAATGGACGAAGTCACCCGCGAAGAGACATCAGCCTCTCTAGTATGCCATGCATGATTTGTCTTTGTCATCCGCTCTAGAAGAGCCGAGGCAATACCATATTGTTGGTTCATAAATGTTCCACCCGCAAGGTTATTTGCCACAGATTTTTTCATTGAATTCAAGGTTTGATAGAAACTTTAGAGTAGGAAATTATCGGGCAAGCCATGATTGGGACACATCAAGAGCTTCTGGTTGACCCTTAGCCATGCTTCATGCAATGGCTTATCCGATAGTTGGAGGAAGTTAGTAATGTCATCCCTCAATTTCATCATTTGCGAGGGCAAAAAGAACCGCACCAAAAATGCTTAACCAATCTATTCCATATAGTAATAGATCCCTCCGAGCTCTTCAAGCCAAGCCATCGCTTCCCTCATAAGAGAGAAGGGAAACAAATATAGCCGAATGGACTCTTGCGAAATATGGTTGATGTTAAAGGATTGACATATCTCAATGATATTTGGAATATGTCGTTTGATGTCCTCATGTGCCAACCCTCTGAATAGACCCTTCATCTGAATCAAGTGGAGCATAGTGCTCGTAATATGAAATACGATGTTCTTAACAATGGGTGGTAGATGGATTACACCTACACTATCGTGGACCACGAGCTCATGATCCGCGTCTATGCTTTCTTGGTCGCCCACTTCACTCATGGGCACCCTATCCAAACAATCACAAATAACAAAAAGGTAAAATGAATAAACACTCAATAAAGTGAACTCAAACGACAATCAATTGGCAATTCAAAAATTACTCCTCGACAATGGTGCTATTTTTGATGACGCTCAAAAGCACTCTCCTGAAAGAAGTAGTAGAAATCATCAAAGCAAAACAAATAAGTAACCCAATGAATGTCGGGGTTGAATCCACAAAGAGTGGAGTAATGATTTGCTAAAATATCATCAAAAAATAATCACAAAGAGAGCAAATGTTCAAATAATCTAAAAGTAAAGATTGAGGGAATTGGAAAGGGAAATTTACGTAGCAACTTTGGTATCAACACAAAAATGCAATGTAAACAAAAGATCTGTAATCAATGAGAGGAAGACTAGGGGTATGCTTCTGATGGAATTCTTCAAAAGGTTAGGTTACTTGATTAATTAAGCAAATTCTCGATTAATGATACAGGTAGCATTGGTTTTAGTCATATTCGTTAATCTATCGATCCGACGAATATATATCCTATGGTATCTGTTCAAGCACCATAGGTTTTAACACAAACCAACCAATTCAATTGCTTGGGTAAGTCATACTATTTCTAGCTTAGCCTCTTAGATGAGAGTTTCCGTCGATTAAGCTATTTCAAGACTCAATCTAAGGTGGAAATTTCAAATTCCCACTATTGAATTCCTATCTGAATTTTGAACCCCTCTTTCAAGCAAGAACATAATTAAGAAAACTCAATTAATATTTGCAACCATCAATTTTATGATAAAAACTTGAGGAATTTAATAGACCCATAACAATTCATCAATTATAAGCTTAATTAAACAAGACCCATACCCAAATTCAAATATCCATCATACACATATCCCTAGACAACGAAATTAGCTACTCATACTAAGGAAATAAGAGAATATACCAATCGGGTAATCATACTTCCATTCGTAATTAAGCTAAAATCCAAATCCAAGCTCAATTTAGTAGGAAAATGGTGAATTCAAGTGTAGAAGATGAAGAGAAAGAGTACTCTCTCTATCTTCCTTGGGTTCTATTCTCTATTCAAAAGCTATGAACTAAAAACTATCCAAAACTATCAGGTACACACTCAAAAATAGGTTTTAGAAGCTTCCCAATGCGTCACTTGAAATTTGACAAAATTGCCCTTTAGGAGTTGTGTGATGCAACGTGTAACACGACATACAGTTGTACCACGCATTATGTGTCACATGTCTCTGTCTTCTCTAACTAGTGATGCCACTTGCCTTGGTGGTGATATGTGAAGGGAGGTGCAGACTGCATGTCGCCTTGTATGGGTCGCACAACAGCTGCACCTCTCGGCATATTCTTCCTTGTTTTTAATCTCATTCACACTTCAACTTTTTTTTAGCTCTTTGGGTTCAATTCCTTTATTTTCTACTCTTGACCAAGAGTACCTGTATCTTATCAATAAATGCAATAACTACCTCTAAATCTCGTTAAACATGGCAATAATTCATGAATAAAGGCTCAATAAGTTGGTAGATTATCAACTTATCAACTACTACAAAAATAATAGAAATTACTTAAAAATAACTTAGCATGCATATTAGGTTAATAATGTCATTAAACTAGCATCCATATGCGATAATTAAAAGGAAAAAGGAAGGGGAAACCAATGTCTAGTACATGCCCCAAATGGGGGCAAAACCCAAAAATAGTAAATAAAATATAAGAGGGGGGAGAGGTTCTAGCTGGATGCCTCATCACTATCAGGGGTTGTAGGGACGGGGTCCTCAGCCTCAGTTTTGCTCAGGAAAGGGAACTCCTGCAAGTCCTTTGGCTCGATCTGGGGAAGCTCTTGATCAAGGACTGCACAACTGAACATGACCTTTATGGTCCTCCACATCCATGCAAGCATGCGGTCCCAGGAGCACCTCTTCCTTTTCTCCTCATCAAGCTCCCTGAGGAGCACTGCATAGTCTTGACTAGGGGGAGGTAGGGTTGCCGCTTCGACAGGGTCACCCTTCATGAATTGCCTAATCGCGACCAAGTCCTCCTCTAAGCAACTACTGGAGATCGAGGGCTAGGACTGGGAAGGATGGGCAGGATCATCATCATCCACATCAGTGCCCTCGGTAGCCTGACTATACTTTGCCTCACCCACCTTCCTATTATTCCCTTTGGTAGTGACTACCTTCACTTGAAGATGTTTAAAGGTGACATCCATTTCTACCTCCATGTTGGTGTAATCCTCGAGCACCATAAATTGCCTACACAATGCAAACACTGGACCGGAAGGAAGGGGCCCTTCTTGGTGCCCCGGTAGAAGTCCTTCCACTCTGACATAATCTTCACTTCCATATTTAGTTGAATGCCCTATATAGCACAAGACATTACCAAAGCCTGGGGATAGGTCATGGTTGTAAGGTTGCCCGATAGATGAATCCTCTGGGATACCAGATTCAGCCATCTCTTAGCACCGGTTGAGAAGTAAGTGCTCGTGATGCCCTCAGCAGTGGGCCAATAGGCTTGGTCCCTGAAATCCTCCTCTACTAAAGTATATTGAAGCCATTTCATATCCCACTCCCAAAGCTTAGCTTTAAAAACAACATTTGAGACATTAGTCACTCCTAGTACCTCATTTATGGTTTGGACATCCATGAGGATATCCACTCCTCAGATATGAATTCATGCAAAAGTACGGTGGGGAGTATGGCATAGAACTCCCTTACCCTGCCTTAATGCCCAGAAGGGAGATCCTCCACCAATGGGCCCTAGTCAAACTCCTGGAGCTTGAGATAGAATGCCCTTGCCTTTTCTGCCACACCCCTCATGTTAAAAGCCCTCTCATTGGAAAGACCAGTCCTCCAGTAGTTCCAGAATCTCTCCCAACTAGCATCATCGGGAAACTTCTCATAAGGTGGAATATGTTCTTAGTTTTCATCCATTGAGTTGTTGTTTCTATAAGATTAACAAATTGTTGGATTAGAACTTGTAAGATGCAAGAAAAATCAAAGTTCAAAGAAAGTCAATTCCTGACCCTGCAGCCTCCCGCTATAGTAGGCTGTCTCCCGCTATGGCGATGATGCTATAGTGGGAATTTCTCTGCTATGGCGTCATCTCTATAGAGGCCTTGCTCCACTAATATAGTAGGTCGATCAATGATGCCTACCAGTACATGTTGTTTGTACTGATACTACTCTTGCTATACCTTCTGGTATAGTCTGTTGCAGGATCAGTGATGTTCCAAGGAAAAGACGACGGTGATATCCAACAGCTTCTACATCTCTTTTCCTATGGTTGAAGTTGTGTCTTGTTTGCTATTGCACTTCTCTTAGAAGCTTTTTTACTTGTATAGACTAGTTCTACGGAGGGTTTAATTTGAATTTTGTAAAAGATTGCATTGTACTCAAAGTTATGTAACTGTTTTTACATACGAAAGATAAAGTTTTGTTTTCTTAATTACTTATGCATACCTATTTTAAATCGGGTTGTATAGGTTCTGCTATCTAGGTGATTTAGAGTAAGTGCCCACATGGCCTGGTAGTTGGGTCGTGACATTGTACTAGTTGTAACCACCTGATATCCCTCAACCAGTGTTAGAACTCTGGCGTGTCCTCCTCTATCTCCAATCTCTAAGAATTCCCCACAGGAGTGAACCCTAGGAATCTTCTCTCCTGAGTGAACCCCTTGAGCCTCTACTTAACATATCACCTTTGGCTTTGTAAATTTGCAAACCTTATAAAATCCCATTCATCACCGGTGGCCATGATAATGATCTATGTAGAAATGAAAATAATTGTGAAATTGAAAGTTCAAAAATTATAACCAGGGATAAGGAAATGAAGCTAGGAAGCCAAAAAGAATTGATTGGAAAATTTTCCAACCCCGAGCAGGCTTTCTGCCTCAGCGTCTTTGCTGTAGTGGATGTTTTCCCACTGCAGCAAGGTCGCTACGATGAGGCCGGTCTGCTACGATAAACTCGCCACAATAAAGGCAATCCTTGCTGTAGCGAGGCCATCCTCTCAAGCTAGCCAACCATTTCAAAAATGGTGATTTTTCAAATGTGCTCCATTTTATCAAGTTTTCTCATAGATCAGGCTTGAACTATTAGTGCTCAACACTTATTTCACAATTTTATGGTTATTAAAGACTCTGAATTTAGCTCCAAGCAATTGAAATTTTTTGAAAAAATTTTCTACTACCCTACCACATTTTCGAGTCTAGGACTCCATGAACTCTGTGGCAACTACATATGAGGCATTGTAAACAAGTTGAGTATGTCAATCTAGTGGGAATGCTATGAAATTTCTTCCCAACAAGGACAAGATTAACCCATACCCCAAGCCATATTTTTGGTTCAAAATCAAGTAAAATAGGCACATAATGATGTGATACAATATAGGGGTGGGCATTCGGTTATTCGGTTCAGTTTTTTCTGTTTTCGGTTATGAGAAAGGGGTACCAAAAACCGAACCAAAATTAATTTGGTTCGGTTCAGTTTTTCCAAATTCAGTTCGGTTCGGTTTCGATTTATCAATTTCAGTTTTTTCGGTTCTGGGCCTTCTTAATGGATCGGTTTTCTCTTCTTTCTTTAGGTACCAAATTCTATGGGAACTGCTACTTTACGTGATGTATTACAAGTCCACTAAGAGACAGAATGTATAAAAATAGGCCCAAGGAGAGCTGGGCCTACCTGAGGCCCAAAAAAAAAAGAGTAACAATGCAAGAGTTTAATTTAGAGTTTTCAGAAACTTAAAAGAGTGGGCTTGGTAGGATGAAAATAAGTCATTTTCTGTTTTTGGTTGTCTGGAAAAAAAATTAAAAAAAATTGGTTAAACCGAAAAACCCGGTATCCTAAAACCGAAAACTGAATCGAATACCAAATTTTTTTTTAAAAATAGAACTGAAACCGAACCGAAAAACTGAATTAGTTCAGTTCGGTTCGGTTTTTTGCTATTTATGCCCACCCCTAATATATTGTTGTAAGCATGATATAAAGCGATAAAAGAGGGATTTACCTTATAAATCGATGAGGAGAGCACTTGGGTTGAGAGTATTTTGAAAGTATATGTGGGAAGTTAGTTTTGCAAAGTGAGGAAATGAACCATTTTCCTTCCTTTAATATGTCTTATTCCTTGCTATAGCGAACATTTTTATCATTGTAGAGATCTCGCTATAGCGAGAATCTTGCTTGTTGTAGCAGTCCAACATGGTTATGCATTATGTTTCATCGATTCATGTACCGATGTTTAATTCTTTAATCTTCTGGATATCAGGAGCCCTTATAAGGACCTTCTTAGATAAAGTTTTCCCCAAGTTGGGGAATGGTGTGTAAAGAAAAATTGATTCGTTCTTGATGTTTTGGTTCGCCCATGTCATTCAAAGGTCTCACCGAAGAGACATTGTGTGAAATGAATTCGAGTGGAAAATTGTTTACATAGCATAATAGTTTTAAGCGAGTTAGGTAAAGTGCGGAAATATGGTGACCTATAATGACCCTCTAGGTCATTTCCTTGTTTTTTGTGTTTTTTCCATATTTTAAGCTTTCTCACAGTGGTTACAGGTCATTTATGACTTGTCAGTACTGACGGTTTGGTTCTCGGGAAGTTTATTTGTGTTTTAAGCTTATTTTATTATTTAGTAACTCTTAAGACTGGTAGTATTGACTTTGGTCAACATTTAGAGAAGACGGTCTTGGATGGAAATTCCATCAGTTCTGTTAGCTCCGAAATGTTGACTTTGGGCTAGAGGGACCTTTTATTTGGGTCCTGAGGCTTCCAAACTCATTTTGGGCTATTGGGTTCGATTTTGGTAAAAGTTTGTTTTTAGGCATGGGGCCTATTTTTAATTAAAATGATTCTATTAGGATTTTCACCAGTTCCGCTAAGTCTAGAATGCCTTTTTAGTAGAGTAGCATAGTTCATTTGCATCCGTGGAACCTCGAATGAATCCCGAGGGTCCATCCGGTGACATTTTAAGTTGCTAAAGTATTATTGTTGTTGGTTGTTGTTGCAATAGTAGCCAACCCTTCGCGTGCGTGATGGGTTAGCTGCATGCACAAAGAAGGGGCTTTTCCTCCCTGTGGCCTTTGCTAGTGCGGGGCTTTGGCTGCGCATGGGATGCCCGTGTGCAAGGTGGCCAGCCTGTGTGCATTTTTCGTCGCTTTCATGGTGGCCAACCTGCGTGCATGCAGAAGAGGCACGTACTCTTGCCTCTGCCTGCCTTGTACGTGTGAAAGTGCCTGACTGCGTGCATGAGGCTGCATGCGCGTTGGCCTGGCCGCATGCACATTAGCGTGGCCTTGCAACTATATATGATTCAAACTTCATTTTCTCCTTTATAAAATTGAATTTCTCCATTAAGCTTCAAGCATTGGTTCCAAGATTCAACTCCCTCCTAGCAATTCTGGTAAGTCCCTCCTAGTCCCCTATTCCTTTTCCATCATTTAATTCATGTTATTTCCGTTAAATTTCTGATTAATTCCTTGCTTCAAAATTCTTGATCAAAGGGGGCTTCAGTGATGTTTTGGGCCCCGAAATGAGTCTTGTTCGCGCTCAAATTTTGGGAATGGATTTATAAACTCGTTTTGAAAAAATGTAAAATTTGTTTTCTGTTTCATTGCGTGGGCCCCTTAGGTCATTTTATGACCTAATTTCCAACCCCAATTTATGTATAACAATATGGGTGTCATTCTTCTCATCTTGGAACCTGGATTATATTCTTGATAATATGGAAGCATTTTGAGACTGTTCAAAAAGAGAAGGAACATAAGTGACAGTTCATATTTGTAGTTTGGCCCTGAGGTAGGTTAGAGTTTTATTATTTTAGATTTGGCTTAGTTAGATTTTATATGTTATGATTTTCTTGAAAGTTAGGCTAGGTTTAGGTTAGAATTAGGCTTAAATCTTGTTTTCATCTCTTTTTGGCCATCTTTGAGACTGTAGAATAGCTCTACCATGTTTATCCTTAGAATAGGAGCTTATAGAGTTGTTGTGGCTAGCCTAGAATCCATAGAATGAGTTAGGAAGGTTTTAGAAGTAGAGTAGGTACTTTTACTAGTTTTTCCTGCTTATTTATTTATTAATGTATTTGTGTATTTATGGGCCCGAGGCCATTGCGTAGGCCAAATGCAGTTCCAGGTTAGTCATCTTGTTTAGAGGGTATTTTACCCTGGTTGATTTGGTATTTCTCTAAATTTGGCATCATATCTCACACTGCATTACTTGGCAAATGGTTTGGAACTGATGAAAATATAAGGTTTTTGATTCAAACATGAGATTTTTACTTAACCACTGGTTTTTGAAAGAAAGGGAAGTACCACTGTTTATGCTTGTCCGAGGGATACTTCTAGATATTTTCTTTATTTTACTTTCCTGTTGATGAGTCCAAGGCATAATTTTAGGCAGCTCGAGGAGCACATATCGGGGTTTTACTTTTATGCATTTGTTAATGAGCTCGACGTTACATTTCGGGCACCTGGGTACCAGATACTGAGTTTTACTTTCTGCATTAGCCATATCCCACATCATATCATCTCATGATGCATTGCATTTCATTGCATTACTTATATGTACTTGAAGTTACTTTGCCTTAATTATCATTATTATCTTCATCGTCGGTGTAGCTAGTTCTATTTTTTGTTGATAACTAGATTTAGGTAGATCCCTGTAGCTAGTTTACTTTCTTGTATCTAATAATATATATTATCTTTCTGAGCTTGATTGGCCTATGATGCCTTCCGAGTACCCATTATTTTGGTACTCATACTACACTCTGCATTTTTTTTGATACGACACCTAGTACGAGCCACCTTTGTTGACCCTCTAGTCATTCGTGGCCAGCTGATGTTCCGATCGCGGTGAGATCCTGACATTTGTAGATCCTTTAATGCTTTCCATCTACATATTTGTCTATATTTTTGTATTTTGGAGAGACAACACTTGTTGTATAGTTATTCCTACTTTAGACGCTCTTGTATCAGTGATACAAGGTCCAGGGTTAGTCTTGTAGATGTTTTGTCTTCTCAGTCACTTTGGGGCCATTTTGTATATTTATTGTTGTTGGTATGTATATATATTGTTGGCTCCTTTCTTGTATGATTCCCTCCCATATTTCATTATTTAAACTATTTTACTATACTTTCGTATTCTTAGGTTGGCTTGCCTATCGGGGGGTTATGTAAGCAACATCACAACTTGATTTTGGGTCGTGATAGAGTGGTATCAGAGCTAGGTTCAGGGGTCTAGCCAGTACAAGAGTAAAGTATCTAGCAGAGTCTCGCAGATCGATACGATGATGTCTGTATCCTATCTGCGAGAGGCTATTGTGCATTCCTAGGAAAGATTCCATCTTGTTTGATTTTTTATTGTGCTTCCTTGACCTTATCAACTTCTAAGTATCTTTTATTTCACTCTTTCTCAGATGGTTCAGATGAGATCAGTAGCAGGTGAGGACGAGACCCCTGCACCTTCAGTTAGAGCCCCAACTAGGGGACGAGGTAGAGTTCAACCAAAGGTCGAGGTAAGGGATGGGCTACGGTTCCAGCGCAGTCGCAGACTAGGTTACCATCACTAGAGCCTGATATTGGGGTTGAAGAGGTACATTATAAGTCAGAGGGTGTGGGGCCAACCCAACATCTGCTAGGTTTCATAGCTACTCCGGTACTACAAGACATATTGGTTCGCTTGCTTGGGTTTCTTGAGGGTATGTCACAACCAGCATCTTCGCCCGATACTCCGATTGGTTCTCAGGTCAGAGACGAGGCTCAGACTTTATCCCAAGCAGCAGCATAGGGTTCAAGAGTGTAGACTGCTACTGCGACTCCCTGATTAGAGGTGTTTCCAGTCCCTACAGTTGTTCCACCTATTCCAGATAGGTCGGTCATATCTTCTGAGGAGAAGAAGATGCTTGGTAGGTTTCTACTATTGGGTCCCCTGAGGTTTTTTTGTGCTCCTAGGGAAAATGCACATGAGTTTTTGACTAGTTTCTAGGAGAGGTTGCATAACCTTGGGTTAGTTGAGTCTCACAAAGCAGATTACATCGTGTTTCTGCTATATGGTCCAGTGAAATAATAGTGGAGGTCCTATATATCTTGCAAACCAGCTAGGTCACCTCCACTTACCTGGGTACAGTTCTCTGCAGCTTTCTTGGAGAAGTATGTACCGTGTAGTTTGAGGAAGTGGTTGATGGATGAGTTCACCAGGTTGAAGCAGGGATCCATATTTGTCTCAGAGTATGAGGTCCATTTAAATGAGTTTTCTAGGCATGCCACCATGATTCTACTCATCGAGCATGAGAGGGTGTGTTGCTTTGTCAAAGAGATGACTTTACAACACCATTTGGCTATGGAGGGTATGGTAGCATCAGAATAGTCCTTTCTGGAGGTTGTGGATCATGCCTGTATGATTGAGGACATAATTTACGAGGTCCAAGGGGGCAGCAATAAGAGGCCCCACTATTAGGGTAGTTGCAGTGGTCCATCATCCCGAGGTAGAGGATTCTTTGGTAGAGGTCTGCACCAATAACATTTTCAGCCGAGCCGACCTGTTCAGGTGGAATTATAGATTACCGAGGAGAAGGGTAGCCAGAGTATGGTTCACACTTTACGAGGTGCTTATTCTGGGTCCAAAGGACATTTTGATTTAGCTGGGTTATACCAGTAGGGTATAGTTAGTCGGGGTTGTTATGAGTGTGGAAAGTTGGGCCACTTTTCTTGGGAGTGTCCTTCAGTGTATCACCATAAGCGACATGATCATCTAGTTTAGGCCCTTAGCGCTACTGTACCACCAGCAAGAGGTGGTGCACAGGGTAGTTAAGTTAGTCCCTAAGGTACTCTAGGTGGTCCTCAGTTAGGTAGATTGGGTAGTCGTGGAGGTCAGAGCCACATGTATGCATTTTTGGGTTGTCCATAGGATGAGGCTTCAGATGCTATCATTACAGGTACGATCTCTAATTTTCACAAGTCAGTTTCTACATTGTTTGATCTGGGGTCTACATTTTCCTATGTGTCTGCTTATTATGCTACTTATCTGGAGTCTACTTGTGAGTTATTGCATATGCCTTTGCATGTAGCTACCCCAGTAGAAGATTCTTTAGTAGTGGATCATGTATATTGGGCTTGTACGGTGATTATCCTGGGGTATGACACGTTGGTAGACCTGATTGTGCTAGATATGGTTGATGTTGATGTGATTTTAGGCATGGATTGGTTGTCTCCCTACCATGTGATCTTAGATTGCTTCGCCAAGATCATTACTTTATGGATGCTTGGTATCCCTCCTATAGTATATAAGGGTGCTGATAGCCACATGCCGAGAGGAGTTATATCTTTCCTGAGCACCCAGTGGTTGGTTGGGAAGGGGTGCTTAGCCTATCTTACTTGCGTCCGTGATACTAGTTCCACTACACCTTTGCTTGAGTTAGTTCATGTGGTTTGAGAGTATTCAGATGTATTTCTTCTGATCTACTAGGTCTTCCTCCTAATCGTGATATTGACTTTGGCATTGATGTCAAGCCGGGCACTCAACCCATTTCCATTCACCCAGATCAGATAGCACCATCCGAGTTGAGAGAGCTTAAGGAACAGATCCATGATTTATTGAGTGGAGGGTTCATCAGGCTTAGTGTGTCTCTATGGGATGCTCCGATTTTATTTGTGAAGAAGAAAGATGGGTCCATGCGTATGTGTATTGATTACATGTAGTTGAATAAGGTGACAGTTAAGAACAAGTATTCAATGCCGCGTATAAATGATCTGTTTGACCAGCTACAGGGTACAACAATGTTCTCTAAGATAGACTTGAGGTCCGTTTATCATCAGTTGAGGATTAGGGTTGCAGACATCCTAAAGACTGTATTTAGGACTCGATACAAAAATTATGAGTTCTTAGTCATGTCTTTTGGGTTGACCAATACCCCAAGAATATCTATGAAGTTGATGAACCATGTGTTTAGAGCCTACCTGAATTCTTTTGTGATTGTGTTCATCGATGACACTCTGGTATATTTGAGGAGTTGAGAGGAGAATGAACAACATATGAGAGTTGTACTTCAGACCTTGCGAGACCATCAATAAAATGCCAAATTCACTAAGTATGAGTTTTGGCTTGAGTCTGTGGCATTCTTGGGGCACGTGGTGTCCAAGATGGGATTATGGTAGATTTGAAGAAGATTGCGACAACTTGTGATTGGGCTAGGCCTACTTCTCCTACCAAAGTTTGTAGTTTCATTGGGTTGACAGGTTACTATAGATGGTTTATGGAGGGGTTTTCTTCTATAGCAACTCCATTGACTAGATTGACTCAGAAGAATGTCCCTTTCCAGTGGTCTGATGAGTGCAAGGCAAGCATTCTGAAGCTCAAGGCCTTATTAACTTCAGCTCTGATTCTTATTCTTTTGGTCGAGGGTCAGGGGTTTACAGTGTATTGTGATGCTTATAGTATTGGTTTGGGTTGTGTATTAATGCAACATGGTCAAGTTATTGCTTATGCTTCCAGACAGTTGAAGGTTCACGAGAGGAACTACCCCACTCATGACTTAGAGTTAGCGATGGTAGTCTTTGCAATGAAGATTTGGAGGCATTATTTGTATGGCATTCATTGTGAGATCTTCTCTGAACATCATAGCCAGAAGGATCTAAATTTGAGGCAGCACAGGTGGTTGGAGTTACTGAAGGACTATGATATCTCTATTCTTTATCATCTGGGCAAGGCAAATATGGTAGCAGAATCCGTGAGCCTAAAGGTAGTGAGAATGGGTAACTTGGAATTAATCCAGTCCTTGGCTAATAGGTTGGTTAGACTTGATATTTTTGAGCAGGGCCATAATCTTGCTTGTGTTGAGGCTAGTTCTTCCTTGTTGGAGTAGATTCAAGCACAACCATTTGATAATGCGAGGTTGAGGATCATTTGTGATAAGGTGTTGAGTGGTAAGGCTAGGAAGTTGACCTTAGATTTGGAGGGTGTTCTGAGGACTAGGCTTCATATCTGTGTTGCTAGAATTGGTGATCTGGTTAGGTTGATCTTGGAGGAGGCTCATCTTTCTAGGTATTCCATTCATGTCGGGGCAGCTAAGATATATCGTGACTTGAGGCAGCACTACTAGTGGTGTGGGATGAAGAGAGATATCTCAGATTTCGTGTTTAGGTTCTTGAACCATCAGCAAGTGAAGTTTGAGCACCAGAGACCAGGTGGTTTGACTTGGAGTCTACCCATTCCGGAGTGGAAATGAGAGCGGATAGCTATGTACTTTGTGGTAGGCTTGCCACGTACTTTGCAAAGATTTGATGCTATTTGGGTCATTGTGGATAGGTTGACAAAGTCTGCTCACTTTCTATCAGTTCAGACTTCCTACAGTTCCTAGAGGTTGGCTCAAATCTATATCCGTGAGATTGTCCATTTGCATGAGTGCCAGTTTTTATCATTTTCAGCCATGGTACTGAGTTTACTTCATGATTATGGAGGTCTATTCAGAGAGAGTTGGGTACCAGAGTTGATCTTAGCATTGATTTTCACTCGCAGACTGACGGTCAGTTAGAGCGCACTATTCATGTTCTAGAGGATATGTTGCGAGCCTGTGTTATTGATTTCGGAGGTCAATGGGACCAATTCTTAGCCTTGGCAGAGTTCGCATATAATAATAGTTATCATTCCAACATTCAGATGGCTCTGTTCGAGGCTTTGTATGGTAGGTAGTACAGATCTTCGGTGGGTTGGTTTGATGCCTTCGAGGTTAGGCCATGGGGTACTGACTTGCTTTATGATTCTATGGATAGAGTTTGGATCATTCAGGAGAGACTTTGCACTACCCAAGGTAGGCATAAAAGTTATGATGATCAACGGGTTCAAGACTTAGAGTTTATGGTTGGTGATCGTGTGTTCCTTCGAGTGTCGCCTATGAAGGGTGTGATGAGGTTTGAGAGGAAGGGTAAGCTTAGTCCTAGGTTCATTGGTCCATTTGAGATCCTTTGTTGCATTTGTGAGGTTCTTATGAGTTGGCTCTGCCTCCTTTTGTGTTCATCCAGTTTTTTATGTGTCTATGCTGCAGCGATATGTTCTAGATAAGTCTCACGTGCTTCAGTGGGATTCAATTCAGTTGGATGAGACTCTAGCCTTTGAGGAGTTGCTTGTTTCTATTTTGGACAAGCAGGTTAGGAAGTTGAGGTCCAAGGATTTTCTGTTAATTAAGATTCAGTGGCAGCATCGTGCTATCGAGGAGGCTACTTGGGAGATCGAGACTGATATACAGACCCACTATCCTCACCTTTTCGATCCTTCAGCTACCTTTCTTTCTTTAATTTTTGAGGACTAAAGTTCTTTTAATGGTGGATGTTGTAATGACCCTTTAGGTTATTTCCTTATTTCCATGTTTTTTTCGTGTTTCAAGCTTTCCCATAGTTGCTACGGGTCATTTATGACTTGCCAGGACTGACAATTCAGCTCCCGAGTAGTTTGTTTGTGTCTTAAGCTCATTTTCCTGTTAAGCAACTCTTAAGGCTGGTAAAGTTGACTTTGGTCAACATTTGGAGAAGACGACCTCGGATAGAAATTCCGTCAGCACTATTAGCTCCAGAATGTTGACTCTTTGGTTTGGGTTCCGAGGCTTTCAGACTTATTTTGGGCTATTGGGTTTCATTTTGGTAAAAGTTAGTGTTTAGGCATGGGGCTCACTTTTCGTTAAAATGATTACAATTGGGGGTTTTGTCAGTTTCGTTGAATCCAGAATGCCATTTTTGGTAGGGCAACATAGTTTGTTTGCATTTGCGGGATCTCGAATGAATCTCGAGGGTCTATTCAGTGACATTGTAAGTTTCCAAAGTGTTATTGTTGCTGGTTTCTGGTTTCTATTGCAGCAATAGCCAACTATTCACGTGTGCGGTGGGTTTGTTGCGTGCACGAAGAAGGGGCTTTGGCCTTGCCTTCCTGTGACCTTCGCCCACGTGGGGCTTTGGCTGTGTACGCGATGCCCGCGTGTGCGCTGAAGAGGCGCATGGGCCTGCCTTCGCCTACCTTATGGGTGAGCAAGTTCCTGGCCGCATACACGAGGCCACGTACGTGGTGGCCTGGCCGCGTGCACATAGACCTGGCCTGGCAGCTATATGTTATTCAAACTTTGTTTTCTCCTCCATAAAATCGAATTTCTCCATTAATATTGAGCTTCAAGCACTGGTTCCAAACTCCCACTCCCTCATAGCAATTCTGGTAAGTCCCTCTTAGTCCCCTATTCCTTTTCCATCATTTAATTCATGTTGTTTCCATTAAATTTTTGATTAATTCCTTGCTTCAAAATTCTTGATCAAAGGAGGCTTTGGGGCAGTTTTGGGCCCCGAAATGAGTCTTATTTGTGCTCAAATTTTTAGCATTGATTTATAAACCCACTGCAAATATAATTGTAAAATTTGTTTTTTGTTTCGTTCCACGAGCCCCGAGGGTCATTTTTTGACCCGATTGTTTGCCTGATTTTCCATATAACAATATAGGTGTCATATTTCTCGTCCTGACACCTGAATTATATTTTTGATAGTGTGGAAGCATTCCGAGGTTGTTCGAAAGGGGAAGGCCCAAGAGTGACGCTTCGTTCTTATAGTTCGGACCTGAGGTAGGTTACGATTTTCTTATTTTAGACTTACCTTAGTTAGATTTTATAAGTTATGAGTTGCATTAATGTTAGACTAGATTTAGGTTAGAATTAGGCTTAAATCCTATTTTGTGCTCGTTTTAGCCATCTTTGGGACTGTACAATAGCTCTACCATATTTATCCTTAGTATAGGAGCTTGTAGAATTGTTGTGGCTAGCGTAGAATCCTTAGAATGAGTTAGGGAGCTTTTAGAGGCAAAGTAGGTGCTTTTACTTATTTTTTCTGCTTATTTGTGTTTTTCGCTTGTTTATTACTGTATTTGTGTATCTGTGGGCCCAAGGCCATAGCATGGACCGTTTGAAATTCCAGGCCAGTCAAGTTGTTCGGAGGGTGTTTTACCCTGGTTGATTTGGTATTTCTCTGAATTTGGCATCATATCTCATACTGCATTGTTGGTTTGAAAATGATGAAAATATGAGGTTTTCGGTTCAAACATGAGATTTTTATTTCACCACTGGTTTTCAAAAGAAAGGGAAGTACCATTGTTTATGCTGGTCCGAGGGACATTTCTGGACCATTTCTTTATTTTGCTTTCCTATTGAAGAGTCTGAGGCATGATACTGAGCGGCCCGAGGAGCACATATCTGGGTTTTACCTTTATGCATTTGTTGATGAGCTTGAGGTTATATTCTGGGTGCCCGTGGTACTAGATAACGGGTTTTACTTTCTGCATTGGATATATCCCGCATCAAATCATCTAATGATACATTATACTTCATTGTATTGCTTATGCTTATGACCTGATTTATACTCTGTTTTAATGAATTTTGCTTTGGTTTCATTAACTTGCCTGGATTCTTACAATGATTTGAGAAATCAAGAACTTAGCCTGAAATTGTAGTAGTTTTCACATGAATTAGCTTCTCTCCAGAATTTAGCTCAGGGTGTTAGCATTTAGTTGTAAAAAGAGTTTAGCCAATTTTCAGTCTACAAGTTTAAAGAAAAATAATTCCAGACTAGTTAAGTTATGACAAAGCATTCCAGAACATCAGGATTTAATGAGCTAACAGTATTCAGTTTTTAAGAGTAATATTCAGCACCAAGTTGGACTAGGGCATAATTTACCCAAAGTCCCAGAACTACATGGAACTGTAGCTTTTTTTAGCCCCTTGGTTGGGCCTCAGAACTAGTGATCACGCCAGCTATGCCTTTATACCCTGGCAAGGTATATTGGAAATCGCTCGATAGGGCGTATACATCCGACTCCATGTTCAGCTCACATGGTTTATGTCGATTAACAGACTCTCCCACAGAATTAGACTCAATAGATATGTACTAGGGCCCATATTAGTTTTTACTATTGTATATGTCTTTTTAGAATACTCCTACATTTTATATTTTATGCACATTATGTTTGGGCCTATGTACTACAGATTCAATTTACAGTTTTAAAACAGCTTATCAGGATTAGTATATTCAGTTATTTTGCCTTGCATATCCACACGCTCAGTAGATTCAAAGTACTGACCGCATACTCTATGTGCTACTTCCTATCATGATATAGGTTCAAGTTCCCAGAGTTAGCATCATGATTAGCTCGATTCAGTGCCATCTCAGCGACTACTAGCGGTGAGTCCTCATTATATGAGGATGGGATTTTATGATGTTTTCTCTTAGATTATTTCAGTTTCAATATTTAGAGTTAGATGAGGGTTTGTCCCATCAACTCGTTAATTAGTAGAGGCTTTTCAGACATAGAGTTAGACATTCAGCTTATTTTCAAAATTGGGTCTTACTTTTCAGCTTTAAACTATTTCAGAGATTTTTAGATAAACTCCAAACTTATGTTTCATAAGTTTAGCTTCCGCTCAGTTTTAAATTCATGTGATTGTTTAGTATATGTTAGACCATGGGTTAGATTGAAGTCACTTATATCTCAAAGCACCATTTTATGTCTAGGGTGTAGACTCGGGGAATGAAAAACTTGGTATCAGAGCATCAGGATTAAAGTATCCAAGGGTGTCTGAAAGTCACGTTAAGTAGAGTCTTTTTTATGGGTGTGAAGTGTGCCACACTTATGACATAGAGGCTATGAGATATTTTTAGAAAACTCCACTTCTTTGATATTCTTTATGATGCGATAGAGTTTAACTCTATTTCTCCCTTCTAATCCATTTGCTATGTATTTCACATCATGCCTCCTGACAAAAATAATGATCGCAATGCTAATCCTCTAGTTTTGGACCACGAGGTCATGAACGTTGAATTCAGGAATTCCATCAACATATTTGTTGACACCCAATTTTGACCTCCCTATACCACCCTCGGGCTATTATTTTACTAGGTATTATTATTGTAAAAGCTTAATTTTTCTTGCGTTTTGCTCTTATCTGCTAAATAAATCACGTGGTTTATCGACGTCTTGACACTTTTTAAATTCGTATGCAATTTATAAATATATAATTTATTTCTTAATTATTACTATTTTATCATAAATCTCGTATAATATTACATGTCATTAATTTTACGTACAATATATATACATAATTAATTTTAAATAAATTTCTTCGCTTGCTAATTATCGTTAATCAATATTTTTGTTTATCAAATTATATATAGTTTTACTAATCAAATAATATCTCAATTACATGTCTTTCTCAAATATTTTAAATTCTAGCCCCTTTCTATCCAAATTATTTCAATTCTAGCCTAATTTGAGCCAATTTGGCTTAATTTTTAAAGCCAATTTTCAAATTCAATTTCCTAAACTCAGCTGACCCAGATTCGACCCGCTCCGTGACCCGACTTATATCAAATCCAATCTCAGCCGTTGATCTAATATGATCAACGACCGAGATCAAGTCCCCATTTTTCTTTCCTTTTAAACAAATATACCCACCAAACCCTAATTCACTCACCTCCACACACACACACCCCTCAGCCGCCATCACCCCCTTTCTCTCTTCCACCCTCTGCTCTCTCTCTAAACTACTAACAGCCGCCACCTTTTCTACTTCTCTCTGCCCTCTACTCCGGTGGAACCACAACCCACAGCCGGCCGCCTTGGTCGGCTGGCCTTCCTCACCCCCAAATCTCCTGTAATGACCCTTTCGGTCATTTCCACGTATACGTTTTCTTTGTATCGTTAGAGCTTGTTTGTAGCGGCCCCAAGTCATTTAAGGCTTGTCGGAACCGGTATTTTGGCGCCGGGTCCATTTGTTTGGTCGTATGATAACTTTTGAAGTCAAGCAAGTCAGCAAAAGTTATCGCAAGTTTCTTTAATAAATTTTCTGAACTTTGGGTAAAATGTCTCAGAGCGTTTATCTCAATATATAAAGAGTTAGAAGTCCCCCAAAATACCAAATCAAAGGTCTACGAGTCTAGTTTCCAAAGAACAAAACATCACGTCCAACTGATCTAGGAGTAAAACGTTATTACTGTTTTACCGCGGACTGTCTGGCAGAAACCGGGTCGCGAACAGGGTCGTGAACCGGGTCGGGTCAAAATCGATTTAAAGCCTCAACTTCACGTTTTAAAATACCATTTCAGTTCTGAAATAGTGAGAAAACATAAGGGAGGGTTCCAAGAGAGTTCTTGAGTATCAAAATCGTGCGATGGTGAATTGCGAACCTAAATTTAAGAAGTTTATTAGCATCGCGCGTATATTTGAAAATATTTTATTTTAAAGTTATATTTTTTATTATCTTTTTTTAAAGTATTTTAAAGGTCTATGAAAAATACTTTTACTATGATATAATTGTGTATGTACTTATTTTATAAGGTTTGTATACATTGTAATATTTTAACGGAGATAGTAAATTTAGTTATGTGTACTTATTTCACTTGTTTGTGTTCCTCGGTTGTATGGGCGGCCGGGGGACTGTAGGTAGACTCTTGCTATTTACTTACAGAATTGTTCCCTGTTACGGTTAAGTATGAAATTGGTTACTGCTAGACTGTTAGTTTCTGGATTTGAGATTGATATGATTAGTTGAGTTTGATTCATGTCTCTGAGCATGCCTATCATTACTCTTTCCCTCTTCTTATACTTGAGGTTACCAGTATACCGTCCATTTCGTAAACTTACTATGTATACATTGTTATTGCAAGGACCCCAGGTGCGTTATTTCTTACTTTCACTTGTGCCTATGGTGTGTATATTCTGCTTACTGGCCTCACATGTGGTTCTGTTGATTTCCCTCTGGGCTAGTTCTTGTGTACCTTTCGTTGATTTCTGTGACTGCTTGCTTCTAATCTGTCTGTTGCTACGCTTTTATCTTATATGTGCCCAGTCGGCCTATGATACCTACTGGGTACCTTATGCTTCGCATTTGGTGCTCACCCTACCCCCCTGCATCTTTGGGTGCAGATCCTAGCATGGGCCATCGCTGTTAGATCGCTGTGATTCGTGCTTGGAGATTTGTTGGGGACTACTTCAGACTGAGGGTGAGCTCTTGGCGATCGGAGCTTAGCTTTAGTTTATCTTTTCCTTTATGTACTCTATTACCATTCAAAAACATCTGTATATATTGTTCTAGATCGTTTGCACTCCGTGTATATAGTTTCGGCTCTATACTATGATACCAGGTCTTGGGGTTTGGTTTAGTTTCCGCATATGTATATATATATTCCTGTTATCTATTCTCTTCATCTTGTTCCCTTACTTTTGCTTATTAAACTACCATCCCGCTTATTTGTTAGATAGTAGCCCATTACTAACTGTCCTGGGCTACGGGAATTGGTTCGCCTACTGGGGGGTTGTAGGTGCCATCATGACCGAGAAATCGGGTCGTGACATCTCCTCTCCTCTTTCCCCACCAACGAGCGGCGGCCCACTGTCGCCGCCTCGTTTCTCCGACCAACTCTCCATTGATAAAACCCCGATGAACCACCACTCTCCACCACCCTTTTCTCGTCTTCCACCCGATGAGCGGCGACGACTGTCGCCACCTCCTTTCCCGGCTAAACCCCCACGTCACCAGCGACCAACCAACAACAATCATGTCACCGCTGCTTTGACGGATCTCCGTTCGGTAGACCCCTCTAACCCCCTTTACGTTCAAAACTCAAAACCCTAAAGGTTTGTCCCCTTCGACGAAGATGTCGAGTTCGTCGCCCGCCACCCCTACCTTTCACGAATTGAACTACTCCGAAGAGATTCCGGTGGAGTTATTCCCAATTAGTGAGACACCAAACATTAGTCTTGGGATGATTTGAGCAATAATGAGCATCATCAGTCGGTCTCCAACCGTGTCCAGATTTGAATGATTTGGATTCTTTGGTGGATATGAATCCTTCTCGGGTTTGACTATTTATCTTTATTTTTTACCCTCACTCTGCCTTAGTTCGTATTTTGTTCACAATATGATTTTCTGACAAGAAATTGGTGGGTGTGTTGAGTATCTATTTGTGCATAGAAATAATTGATTTCACTTTCTTGTGGTTGCACGTTGTCATATATTGTCATGAACCATGTTTTCTAATACTCTACTGCATGTAAATTAGTTGTTGGTTATTGTATTTGTGTTATAATTGAAAATGTGCCTGCTTAGTCTATATGTCATCATCTAAATACATTGTTATGTTCCATTCCAAATTCTCCTTCATGATCATCCTGATGTTGAATCAATCACAGAACTAGATATAGATTTGGTTAATTGTTGCCGGAATATGGTAGTTTGCATCATTCTTTGTTCAAAATGTGTGGTGACTTTAGAACTTGTCTAATTTTGGTAGATTTTAGCAGTCTTATGCAATTTTGATTCCTCTGGCTAAGTTGATTCATTGATAGTTATGTGTAATTAAATATGGCTACTAGAGATTTTATTTCATCCAAAAGTAGTGTAGTAATCATGTAGTTACAGAAAGTTGATCTATTTTAATACCCAAATCAATTCTTTTTCCTTCTCTTTTGCTTCCTTTAATTGTGACAGATTTTGAATTTTCTTATTTTGGTAAGCTTGGATTGAGTTTAGATTTAATTTGATTGAGGAGAGCCTTTTATGATTCATACCCTTTCCTTTTCTTTCCCATGGCTAATTGAGACAACTTTGGTACTTGGCCATTTATAGTAAAGATCTAATCTATCTTACACTTAATTGAGAATATTATGTGGCTGATTTGTGTATGATTTATTTCAAAATATGTGACAACTGCTTTACATGTTGTTATGGTAAAATGGAGTTTCTTGGACACCAAAATCCCCATGATTGATTCTAATTGATAATCCTTGATTATTATTATTATTTTCCTTTTATCACTCTCTCTCTCTGTTGATTTGGTTATGACTAGTATATAAGCAACATTCTCCTATTCTCTTGATCACTGGATGTTTCCTCTACTTTCAGACTTTAGACTTTACACATTCACTATTACTCTCATATTGTTAAAAGAAGGCTCTTTTCTTTTTGGACAAACTGTTGATTGCTAAGTGTTGGGTCTCGAATCTCTTTTATTATTTACTGCAAACTGGTATGTATCCTAATTCGTGTGTATAAATTATGTATATGATAGAAAGCATGACTATAGGAGTTTAAAGCTAATAACTTGTTGTCTACTTGATTATGTGATCCAAATTTTCACTACTTATAGATCATTTATTAGTTATATATATTACTGCCATGATTCTTTCTTGGTACTGTTCTGGTATATGTTGTATGAAAAGAGGGCCTTTATGCATCCTATACCCCTTGACATAGACAATGCCTAGAACCCTTGAGGTTCTCATAAAACTTTGCAATGTCAGGGATAAGTATCAAGGTTGCTATAAGTCCCTCTAGATTTCGTATATTTGTTTCGCATATTTGACAGGTTTTGTTAGAAGATAGGTTACGCGGTGAAGAGTTGCCTAGGATTCGGGGAGTCTTTAAAAGACCATTAGATTTAATTAATTCTGTTCTTTTATATTTATATTCATTCATTGGGTCTGTAATATTTTGTATAAACTCTGTTGATAAATGAAATAACTTAAGGGACTGCTATGGGGGAGGGGAAAACAACGTACTATTTGCTCTAGTTGTTTGAAAACGCCTAGAAAACATGCCTATAGGTTTAAATTCATTTCAGCTTTAAAATTAATCACCATGGCTTAAAACCTGTTTTCAATTCTTTTAGTTGTCATGCTTAAAAGTCAAATCGTTTCAGCAGTCCAAATTAGTTAGCCATTGTTTCAGTTTATCAAATTCAGTTTAGCATGTCAAACCGTTTCAGCATTATTTTTTTTTTAAAAAAATAGTTACCATGTTTGTCGGATTAAATAACCCCATAGTTTGTTTGCATATAACAATAATACATAGACATCATGCCTATAGGACTTGTTAATTTTCAGCATGCTAAATAACCAGTCTATTTATAGAATTAAAACTTCAGATTGTTAAAACGATCATTTTGTTTATAGGAATAAAGTTTCAGCATTTTAAAGTTAGGATCCATTTCTGCATAATGATGTTAGAAATCATGCCTATAGTATTGAATCTGTTCTGCATATAATATGACTAGAAGTCATGCCTATAGGATTCAGCACGTTAAATTCAGCTCAGCATGTTAGAAACTGTTTCAGAATGTTAAACTGGTTCAGTATGATTGTTTCAGCCTTTTTTTTAGAACATTCATAAACCACATCTATAGGATTAATTTAGGCTCAGCATGTTAAGTTAAAGATTCTGCATATACGTTCAATTTAGCTTCAGCACGTTAATATAATTAGCTCTCATGCCTATAAACTTTAAAACAGTTCAGCAGGTTAAAATAATCAATCATCCTGTTTGTAGGATTAGATTTATTTACAGCATGTTAAATAATCAGAAACTTTGTTCATAGGACTAATTAATAAGTGGTTCTGCACGTTCTCCATCCCTAGATATCATGCTACATAAAGTGTTAATTGTACGAATTGTGAGGCCTATGTGAGATCATTTATATGCTACTTGTTTCCCAGTCCATATATGTTTTGATTGACGTTAATCCCGAGTTTAATTAAGTAGTCTTGGAATATTATTGTCTAGACCCATATCCAAAATAGTAGTCCAATGCCTCTTGTACATTAAGTGGGGCGAGTAGGCATACTAGGGTACGATAGACTTTTCTCATTTCTTTAGTACGCGCTTTAGGTTAATAATAATCTTAATAACCAACTTAGGTGGGTAGATAGACGGACATGATGGAAATTGACCCGAGCAGAATACGACAATGTCTTTGAAATTATCTTCGGTAAATAAGCCGGGTGCTGATCCGAATAGGTTAAAACTAACCTAAGTTTAGTTCTTGTTTTATTATATGTTTGGGGTAGTTATCTAAATCACTTAGTAATTAGGTTTCTTTTTCTATATTCTTGTGTTAATTATGTCTTCTCGCTGATCTCCTTTTCGTTTCATTATTTATTTTAATTGCGATTTATATGCATGATCTTTTTTCTCACTTAGACTATTAGTAAGTAATTTATCTACTTGCTTAAAATAAAGGTTTATTTGTTTAATTACTTAGTTAATAATAGGCTAATAAAATTGTTGACCCTTTGTTTGTCACTTAATTCCCACATAAATAATGAATCCGGCAGGGACCAACATTTGTGGACCTCGAAAGGTTCTTAACACTTTCCTTTTGAGGTAACTTGAACCCTTACCCGATTTCTGGTGACGTAGACCTCTAAAATTAATTTAACCGTTAGTTAGTTAGTATGGTGCCCTAACGCCCCTTTAATTCGTTAGGTGGCGACTCTTCACTCTTTTCTATCCAAAAAGAGTTGTCACATCGATGGCCCACTTTTCGCGAGAAAAATGGGGCGCGACAATATTAACACAAGTTGTGACTGCTCAAGCTAATCAGCAGGCGCCTATTCTTGGTAACCCAAATGGTGGATCATCTACCGCCAGAGTTAGAAACTTTATTTGTATGAACCCACTAGCCCTCTTGTTCTTCCTAGACATCTCCCTAAGCCTGTCTCCCTCGATTTGGTGAGCATGGGTCATGAGCCTGGAAATAGTCATATCACCCAACAGCATAGCAGACCTACACTCCTTCTTCACCAAATCTGAAACTCCATATATAAACCTGTTTTTCTGGTCCTGTAGGTCTGCTACCATAGAGGGGGCATACCTAGACAACTGAGTGAACTTCAAACTGTACTCCTGAACGCTCATAGATCCCTGTCTCAAGTTCAATAACTCCTCAACCTTCGCTTGCCTCAACTCTCATGGAAAGAACCGGTCGAGGAAAGCTCCCTCAAAACTCTCCTATGTCATATGGACCACGTCCTTAGCTCTAGACTTCTTCCATTGCATGAACCAAATATGAGCTACGTCTTTTATCTGATAGGACACAAGCTCAACACTCTCAACTCCGGCAACCTGCATCACCTCAAAAATCTTCTTCACCTCATCCACAAAGCCCAGAGGGTCCTCATACACCTTCGAACCCCAGAACTCTGGTGGGTTCATACAGATGAAATTTCAAACTCGGGCCGCCGCCCCACCATGAGGGTGAACGGGCACAGGAGCCTGATGATTGGCTTGGGTAGCCATATTCTGAGCCAATAGGTGGATAGCATTCCGGAACTCCGTATTCGTAACCTCGGGAGTAGGAAGTAGAGGGAAAGCATTTCGAGTGGCTCAGGGAGGCATAGCATGTCATGGAGGCATAATATAAAACATACATGGTCAGGATTAAAGGAACGTTAGAGTTAAACTCTATCCCATAATGTGATCATGAAAGAAGTGAAGTTTTCTAAGATACCTTGTAACTTATCCCTCATATATGTGGCGCGCTTCACACACATGAAAGAGACTCTACTCGATGCGGCCTCCAGACATCCTAGGACTATTGAACCTGAGGCTCTGATACCAAGTTTGTCAATCCCCGAGGTTACCCCCTAGATGTAATATGGGACTCGGGGTCACAAGTTCCCCAAGCTAACCCTTGGTCGTAGCATGTTTCAGGCAATTGAATTAAATGAGCGAAAGCAAAATAGGAAAGTTTGGAAACATAGGCATATATATAGTCAAGTCAAATAAGAAATACAATCTAAAGAGGAGACTCGAATACTAACAATGTCTAAAAAGCCTCTAAACCAACTTATAGAGTTGATGGTACAAGACCCCAACTAACTCGATAATCTGAAGGAAAGATAATACAACTGGAATGAAAATTCATCCTCGAACTATGAGGACTCACTAATGCTGACTGAATATATGGCTTCGACTAGCCACTAGCCTAATGGAAAACATCTGAATGTGCATCATCAAGAGGATACAACGCAAGATATACATCAGTACTATAGGATGTACCCAGTATATGAGATATCCATGAACATGATGAAAATATGCTAAGTATGCTTTAACAATCAAAATCATTCTTTAAAGGTAAGGCTGAATGCAAATGACTCAATGAAATACCATAAGCTGTAAAGATAATCATAAACAATGAGTCGAAAATCTGAATAAGAGTCAAGTACATTTAAAAGCATAAATTGTTTCTATGGGAGGTTCTCTTACCGACATAGACCATATGAGCTACATGGAATCCAATGTATATGCCTCATCGGGAGGACCCAATATACCTTGTCAGGGTATAAAGGCATGATTGTGGCATGATCACTAAATCTGATGCCCAACAGAGAGGACTTATAAACCTATGGGGGCACGTAGTTCTAGGACTAAGGGTACTCTTACCCCGTCAAACTCGATGCTAAATACTACTCTCAAAACATACTTATAGCTCATTTAATAATGGGGCATATCTAATGCCAAACATGATCATACTGGTGACATATCTGATGTCAAAACTATTTGAA
Source organism: Jaltomata sinuosa (assembly GCA_003996215.1). Lineage (NCBI taxonomy): Eukaryota > Viridiplantae > Streptophyta > Magnoliopsida > Solanales > Solanaceae > Jaltomata > Jaltomata sinuosa. Next base: position 77,788 of record QJPP01003120.1, on the reverse strand, counting down.
AAGCAATAAGACATATCTGATGCCATGCAATTCAAATTCATACATCTAAAGACTTGTCACAGCCATAATTCAAATCATACTTTTCCTTTCTAAATTCATACTTGAAGAATTAGGCATGCAATTTCATAAATACAAAAGGTCATGATATCTAATCATGTCAAATTCCACTTGAAAATATGTAATCCAATGGAATCATGTGTAATGACCCTTCCGGTTATTTCCACGTATACGTTTTCCTTGTACCGTTAGAGCTTGTTTGTAGAGGCCCCAAGTCATTTAAAACTTTTCAGGACCGGTAGTTCGGTGCCGGGTCCATTTGTTTGGTCGTATGATAAGGTTTGAAGCCAAGCAAGTCGGCAAAGGTTATCTAAGTTTCTTTAATAAATTTTCTGAACTTTGGGTAAAATGTCTCAGAGATTTTCTCTCAATATATAAAGAGTTAGAAGTCCCCTGAAATACCAAATCTAAGGTTTACGAGTCTAGTTTCCAACGCACAAAACCTCACGTCCAACTGATCTCGGAGTAAAAAGTTATGACTGTTTTACCGCGGACTGTCTGGCAGAAACCGGGTTGCGAACCGGGTCGCGAACCGGGTCGGGTCAAAATCGATTTAAAGCCTCAACTTCACATTTTAAAACGCCATTTCCATTCTGAAATAGTGAGAAAACATAAGGGAGGGTTCCAAGAGAGTTCTTGAGTATCAAATCGTGCGATGGTGAATTGCGAACCTAAATTTAAGAATTTTATTAGCATCGCGCGTATATTTGAAAATATGTTATTTTAAAGTTATATTTTTTTATTACCTTTTTAAAGTATTTTAAAGGTCTATGAAAAATACTTTTATTATGATATAATTATGTATGTACTTATTTTATAAGGTTTGTATACATTGTAATATTTTAATGGAGATAGTAAATTCATTTATGTTGAAAATTATTAGTATAATATAGTAGGTTTTATTTGAAATGATTTTCTATTAATTATGATATATTCAAAAAAATTATATTTATTTTTACCACAAATCTATGCAATACCCGAGTATATACATAGCGGGATTAAAAAGAAATGTGGTGTGAATTACCACTTCCACGTGGAAGTGGTGGAGAAGCACAACAAATATTGTTGATGCCACTAACCTTTCAATTAAATTGCAAACTATGTCTCATCATATATAAATATATAATATAAATATCCTCACTTTGGCATTAAAATAGTTTTCATTTGTCACTTTGAGAGAACTCCAGCAACTTTTGTTCTCCTTTACTATCTATGTATGTATACGTGCATACTATATACGTTGAGAAGATTGGAATGGGAAAAAAATATTTTTAACATTATATTTGATCGGCCGAAAGCAATAGATTATCTACATCAAGTTATTCAAGCCCGAGTTCGAGTTTGATTTCGTGTTGGAGCTTTTTCGTAGAGGTTCAAGCTTGTCATCGGACGACAGGTAGGTTACGGTTTATTTTCTCTAGACTCCGCATATATAGGATAAAATTGTACAAGCTGGCATCCTTGGGTTGGTTTATTAGGTTGGTACCACAGACCTCGACCGCTTTATTCATATCCGCCTACTTTTGTTCCTCCGTTGCTTGTAGTACTTGCCGATATATTTTATTTACCCTTGTGGTCCTGTAAGGCCTTGTTGACTCTGGAACATAGAAGGTGGGATTTTGGGAATGTCCGCGAGTCTCAGGCATAGAATTATCCTTCTAGGCTGGTTATGCTTGCTGAGTAGCTGTGGGCCTGTACAGGGTCGATAGGTTGATTGTGAGTTGCTGGGCAGCTATTGTGTGTGATCATACCATTTCCATGCATATAAAGAGGTTTTATCCGTGTTTTACTATGGTTTTGGCTTCGGGCCTACTGGCACTATTTTCTAAACCTTGCATGGCCCCGGGGGCAGTTTTTGATGAAAATGATTTTAAAATGGTTTGATTTAACTTGTTAAAATTCCTGGGTAAAAGAAAGTAAAATTATGATTTAAATCGCCAGTTTTACGATTAACGCTAAACTCGGCATGGCCGGGGTGCTAGTTGAGTTTTCTTGCTATTTGAGATAATTTTAGCCTCGGTCGGACCGAGCACCCGAGATGACATTCTACTGTTTAGACTTGGTTATGCCCGGGCACCCTTGGAGGGGTTTTTTTTGACATATTTTCCTACTACTTTAGTCCTGGACAGGGTCTGGGCATGCATATTCGAGACTGGGTCTCTATCTTGAACCCGAACTTGCATCCGGACGACATGTTTTGATACTGAGTTTTAGTATGGGGTCAGGGACCTCCATGGACCTTGCCATCCGGGCCTGGGGCTGCAGGCTGCGTGTGCCGGAGGAAGGGTATACGTTGGAGTAGAGGTATACGGGCAGTGTCCTTCCATGGAACCTACCTGCTGGGCCGGATCGGCACCGGAGGAGGTACGTACAGAGATACCATTTCACTTGAGATCTTCATGCATCATATCATTCATTGTTTGAGGCTCCACCCTTGTTTGTTGTTTGTTGATTGTACGCTCCGGTAGTATGGGATGCCAGAGGGTTTGTTTTCAGTTGTTTGTGTTCCTCGGTTATATGGGCGGCTGGGGGACTATAGGTAGACTCTTGCTATTTACTTGTAGAATTGTTCCCTGTTACGGTTAATTATGAAATTGGTTACTGCTAGACTGTTAGTTGCTGGATTTGAGATTGATATGATTAGTTGGGCTTGATTCATGTCTCTAAGCATGCCTATCATTACTCTTTCTCTCTTCTTCTTACACTTGAGGTTACCAGTATACCGTCCATTTCGTAAACTTATTATGTATACACTATTATTGCAAGGACCCCAGGTGCGTTGTTTCTTACTTTCACCTGTGCCTATGGTGTATATATTTTGCTTGCTAGCCTCACATGTGGTTCTGTTGATTTCCCTCTGGGCTAGTTCCTGTGTACCTTTCGTTGATTTCTGTGACTGCTTGCTTCTATTCTGTCTATTACTACGCTTTTATCTTATATGTGCCCAGTCGGCCTATGATACACGGTACTTATGCTTCGCACTTTGGTTGCTCACCCTACCCCCCTGCATCTTTGGGTGCAGATCCTAGCGTGGGCCATCGTCGTTAGATCGCTGTGATTCGTGCTTGGAGATCTGTTGGGGACTACTTCAGACTGAGGGTGAGCTCTTGGCGATCGGAGCTTAGCTTTAATTTATCTTTTGCTTCATGTACTCTATTACCATTCAAAGACATCTGTATATATTGTTTTGGATCGTTGCACTCCATGTATGTAGTTTTGGCTCTATACTATGATACCAGGTCTTGGGGTTTGGTTTAGTTTCCGCTTATGTATATATATACTGCTGTTATCTATTCTCCTCATCTTACTCTCTTACCTTTGCTTATTAAACTACTCTCCCGCTTATTTGTTAGATAGTAGCCCATTACTAACTGTCCTGGGCTATGGGAATTGGTTCGCCTACTGGGGGGTTGTAGGTGCCATCATGACCGAGAAATCGGATCGTGACAACTTGGTATCAGAGCTTTAGGTTCACCGGTGTCATCGGTATAGGAGTCAATGTCTAGTAGAGTCCTGCGGATCAGGGCGGAGACGTCCGTACTCAATCTTTGGGAGGCTACAGTGACATTTTGGGAAATTTGACTCTTTCATTGCTTCTGTGTCGTGCGTGAAACCCTTGAATTTTTTGGAAATCTCATTTGTTCTACTTCATTCTTCCGCAGATGGTTCGTACGGGATCATCGGCATCACGCAGAGATGAGCCTCCCACTCCAGCTAAGGGTCGAGGACGCCCTCGAGCAGTGGTACCTGCTAGAGCTGCTAGAGTGGAGATAGAGCCCGAGCGGCATGTGGATCAGGGGGCAGCCCAGGTACCACCATCTCCAGCACCAGCTCCAGCGCCAGCTCCAGTACCTGCTCAAGTACCATCTCCAGCACCAGCTCCAGTACCAGCTCCAGCCGCAGCTCAGTCTCCAGATATTCGGGGATTACTATTACAGCTCTTGGGTATGATTGGAGAACGGCCTTCTGAGATAGCGCAGACATCCGCTCAGGGGGCAGCCCTGGGTGCACAATGTTCAGGAGCGCAGCCTGCTACTATGGATCCTCGTACGGAGGTCATTCCGGTCCCATCTGTTGCACAGCCTCTTGCTGCTCGCCCATCTATGACAGAGTCAGAGCAGAAGGCGTTGGGTAGGTTTTTGAGGTTAGCACCTCCGAGGTTTGCTGGTACTTTTGGAAAGGATCCACATGACTTTATTACTACATGTGAGGAGATGTTGCATCATTTGGGTTTGTTGGAGACTCACGGGGTTGGTTATACTACCTATCAGTTGGGGGGCCCAGCGAAGTTATGGTGGAGGGCTCATGTTGCTTGTAGACCACCATCGTCACCTCCTTTGACCTGGTCTGAGTTTTATGAGGCCTTTATGGCCAAGTTCCTACCTCAGAGTGATCGTGAGCATCACAGGGAGCAGTTTACTCACCTTATGCAGGGGTCTACGACTGTCTCGGAGTATGAGACCCGTTTTCATCAGCTAGCACCATTTGGAGCAATGACCATTCCTACCGAGGGAGATAGGATTCACAGATTTGTATGGGGATTAAGGCTAGAGATCAGGAAGCCAGCTGAGATATTAATTGCCGGTGGTCGGTTATTTCAGGCTATCATAGACTATGCCCGTACCGTGGAGGACTTACAGTGACATGATCAGGGGTCCAGAGATAAGAGGCCTCAACATCAGGGTGTCTACAGTGGTTCCAGATATGGTGGTAGAGGTCCTGGCCAGTGGAGCCGGAGTTATCAGCCACAGCAGCACCAGGGTCAGTCCAGCCGATCGGTTCAGGCTTCCCTTCAGACTTTCGGTAGTACCCAGTTCGAGCAGGGTCAGAGTAGCAATCAGGGCTATGGCAGCCAGGCTTTGAGGGGTACAGTTTCTGGGGCATCAGGCCGTGGTGGTTATACGGGATCTGCTGGTTTATCTCGACCGAGTAGGCCGCCGGGGGCTTGCTTTACTTGTGGTGTGATTGGTCATTTTGCTAGAGATTGCCCTCAGCAGGGTACAGTTCAGTTGGCTGAGCCTTTACGAGCAGTTCAGCCCCCGGCTAGAGTGGGTGGTCGTCAGGGTAGAGGTGGTGCTCCGCGCGGCAGAGCAGGTGGTAGGGATGGTGGTCGGGCAGGTGGAGGTCGTCGTCATTTTTATGCGGTCCCTAGGAGACCAGAGGCAGAGGCCTCAGATGCTGTGATTACAGGTATGATTTCTGTGTGCCATCAGTCGGTTATGGCTTTATTTGATCCTCCATCCACTTGTTCATATGTATCTGCCTACTTTGTGCCTTGTTTGGGGTTGGCTAGTGAGCCATTATATGTTCCTGTTTCTGTTTTGACCCCAGTAGGAGATTCTTTGGTAGTGGATCGAATTATGAGATCTTGTATGCTATCTATTGGTGATTCAGACACTTGGGGTGATTTGATGATTCTTGATATGCTAGATTTTGATGTGATACTGGGCATGGACTGGTTATCCCCTCACCGTGTGGTTTTGGATTGTTAGGCCAAGACCATTACCATAGCTGTGCCCGGTGTATCCCCAGTTGTGTGGCAGACATCTGTTAGCCATGCACCATCTGGGATCATCTCTTGTCTTCGAGCTAGGAAGTTGATTTCCCGTGGGTGTTTAGCTTATCTAGCATATCTCCGAAATGTTAGTGCTGACACTACTTGTCCTGAGTCTGTTCCTGTGGTTAGAGACTTCCTCGATGTGTTTCCTATCGACCTGCCAGGCCTTCCACCTGAGAGAGATATTGATTTCGCTATTGAGCTAGAGCCGGGCACCAGGCCCATTTCTATTTCTCCTTATCGTATGGCTCCTGCTGAGTTGAGGGAGCTTAAGGAGCAGCTCCAGGATCTGTTAGCTAAGGGGTTTATTAGACCTAGTGTGTCACCTTGGGGTGCTCCTGTTCTCTTCGTGAAGAAGAAGGATGGGTCGATGCGCATGTGTATTGATTATTGGCAGCTGAATAGGTTTACAGTGAAAAATATATCCGATGCCGAGGATTGATGACTTGTTTGACCAGCTTCAGGGTTCAGTCGTGTTTTCGAAGATTGATTTGAGGTCTGGCTACCATCAGTTGAGGATTAGGGTAGAGGACATCCCTAAGACAGCATTCAGGACACGTTATGGCCATTATGAGTTCCTGGTGATGTCTTTTGGGTTGACTAATGCCCCCGCAGCCTTTATGAACTTGATGCACAGGGTTCTTGGCCCTTATTTGGACTCATTTGTGATAGTTTTTATTGACGGCATCTTGGTATACTCGCGTAGTAGAGATAAGCATGAGCAGCACTTGAGGGTTATACTCCAGACTTTGAGAGATCATCGGCTTTATGCCATGTTCTCAAAGTGCGAGTTTTGGCTTGAGTCAGTTGCATTCCTAGGGCACGTGGTGTGTAAGGATGGGATTAGGGTTGACCCGGGAAAGATTTCTGCGGTTTGTGATTGGCCTAGACTTACTACTGCTACTGAGGTTCGCAGCTTTATTAGGTTAGCAGGTTACTACAGACGGTTCGTTGAGGGATTTTCCTCCATAGCAGCACCCTTGACTATGCTGACTAGGAAGGATGTCCCATTTCAGTGGTCGGATCAGTGTGAGGATAGCTTCCAGAGGCTTAAGGCCTTATTGAATTCAGCTCCAGTTTTGACTTTGTCGGTTGAGGGTCAAAGCTTCTTCGTGTATTGTGATGCTTCTGGGGTCGGTCTTGGTTGTGTGTTAATGCAGCAGGGTCAACTAATAGCATATGCATCGAGGCAGCTGAAGGTTCACGAGCGCAAATACCCCACTCATGATTTAGAATTGGCGGCGGTAGTTTTCGCGCTTAAGATCTGGAGGAATTACCTATATGGAGTTCACTGTGAGATCTTCACCGATCACCGTAGTCTTCAGTATATCACGAGTCAGCGAAAGTTGAACTCGAGACAGAGGAGATGGGTCGAGTTACTGAAGGACTATGACTTCACTATTCTGTATCATCCGGGCAAGGCAAACATGGTAGCGGATGCCTTGAGTCGGAAGACAGTGAGTATGGGTAGCCTAGCTTCTCTTTCAGTTTCAGAGCGACCGTTGGCCTGGGACATCCAGTCCTTGGCTAACCGTTTGGTTAGGCTTGACTTGTCGGATCCTAGCAGAGTTCTCGCCAGTGTTGAGGTTCGTTCTACTTTGATTGATCAGATTCAGAGCCGTCAGTTTGAGGATCAACAGTTGTGTAACCTTCGTGATCGGGTTGTTCAAGGTGAGACCAGCCAGGATACTCTAGATTCAGATGGGGTTTTGAGGTTTGATAGTCGCCTTTGTGTTCCAAGGATTAGTTATTTGATTCAATTGATACTTCATGAGGCATATTGTACTAGATACTACATTCACCCTGGCACAACAAAGATGTATAGAGACTTGAGACAGCTTTACTGGTGGAGTGGTATGAAGCGTGATATAGCGGATTTCGTATCTCGGTGCTTGAGCTGTCAGCAGGTTAAGTTCGAGCACATGAGACCTGGTGGTTTGATGCAGCGACTTCCCATTCCTGAGTGGAAGTGGGAAGGGATTACTATAGACTTTGTTGTTGGTTTGCCTCGTACTTCTCATGGGTTTGTTCCATATGGGTGATTTTTGATAGGCTGACTAAGTCAGCACATTTCTTGCTAGTTTAGACTTCTTATGGCGCAGGGAGGTTAGCTCAAATCTACCTTCGTGAGATTGTTCGGTTGCACGGGGTCCCAGCTTCTATCATTTCAGACTGCGACACTCAGTTCACATCTCAGTTCTGGAGGGCTATTCAGCGAGATTTGGGTACAGAGGTTCACCTTAGTACCGCTTTCCACCCTCAGATAGATGGCCAGTCTGAGAGGACCATTCAGATTCTGGAGGACATGCTTCAGGCCTGTGTTCTTGACTTTGGAGGTTCTTGGGATCAGTTTGTTCCCTTGAAAGAGTTTTCTTATAATAACAGCTTACATTTGAGTATCGGCATGGCACCTTTTGAGGCTTTGTATGGCAGGCTTTGCAGATCACCGGTAGGTTGGTTTGATGGTTTTAGTTCTAGGCCACAGAGCACAGATTTGCTTCGAGATTCCTTAGATCAGGTCCGAGAGATTCAGGACAGACTTCGGGCAGCTCAGAGCAGGCAGAAAAGTTATGCTGATCGTAGGCTTCGTGCCTTGGAGTTTAGTGTCGGTGACCTAGTGTTTCTCTGTGTATCGCCCATGAAGGGCGTGACGAGATTTGATAGGCGGGGCAAGCTTAGCCCCAGGTACATTGGGCCATTTGAGATTCTTCAGAGGGTTGGTAGCGTTGCCTATCAGCTAGCCTTGCCTCCGATGTTTTCAGCTATACATCCTGTATATCATATTTTGATGTTGCGTCGGTATGTCCAAGATGAGTCTCATGTGTTGCTGTGGGATTCAGTTCAGTTGGGTGAGGGTTTAGCCTTTGTTGAGGAGCCGGCAGCTATGTTGGCCAGAGATGTCAGGAGATTGAGGTCTCGAGAGATCTCGGTTGTTACGGTTTAGTGGAGGCACCGTCCAGTCGAGGAGGCTACCTGGGAGACTGAGAGAAATATGCGGGCTCAGTATCTGCAGCTGTTTGAGCCTTCAGGTATCCCCTTGACCTTGACTTTCGAGGACGAAAGTCCTTTTTAGTAGTGGATGATGTAATGACCCTTTCGGTTATTTCCACGTATACGTTTTCCTTGTACTGTTAGAGCTTGTTTGTAGCGGCCCCAAGTCATTTAAGGCTTGTCGGGACCGGTAGTTCGGTGCCGGGTCCATTTGTTTGGTCGTATGATAAGTTTTGAAGCCAAGCAAATAGGCAATGATTATCGTAAGTTTCTTTAATAAATTTTCTGAACTTTGGGTGAAATGTCTCAGAGCTTTTCTCTCAATATATAAAGAGTTAGAAGTCCCCCGAAATACCAAATCGAAGGTCTACGAGTCTAGTTTCCAATTCACAAAACCTCACGTCCAACTGATCTTGGAGTAAAAGGTTATGACTGTTTTACCGCGGACTATCTGGAAGAAACTGGGTTGCGAACCGAGTCGCGAACTGGGTCGGGTCAAAATTGATTTAAAGCCTCAACTTCACGTTTTAAAATGCCATTTCAGTTCTGAAACAGTGAGAAAACATAAGGGAGGGTTCCAAGAGAGTTCTTGAGTATCAAATCATGCGATGGTGAATTGCGAACCTAAATTTAAGAATTTTATTAGCATCGCGCGTACATTTGAAAATATGTTATTTTAAAGTTATATTTTTTTATTACCTTTTTAAAGTATTTTAAAGGTCTATGAAAAATACTTTTATTATGATATAATTGTGTATGTACTTATTTTATAAGGTTTGTATACATTGTAATATTTTGACGGAGATAGTAAATTTATTTATGTTGAAAATTATTAGTATAATATAGTAGGTTTTATTTGAAATGATTTTCTATTAATTATGATATATTCAAAAAAATCATATTTATTTTTACCACGAATCTATGCAATACCCGAGTATATACATAGCGGGTTAAAAAGAAATATGGTGTGAATTACCACTTCCACGTGAAAGTGGTGGAGAAGCACAACAAATATTGTTGATGCCACTAACCTTTCAATTAAATTGCCAACTATGTCTCATCATATATATATATATATAATATAAATATCCTCACTTTGGCATTAAAATAGTTTTCATTTGTCACTTTGAGAGAACTCCAGCAACTTTTGTTCTCCTTTACTATCTATGTATGTATACGTGCATACTATATACGTTGAGAAGATTGGAATGGGCAAAAAATATTTTTAACGTTATATTTGATCGGCCGAAAGCAATAGATTATCTACGTCAAGTTATTCAAGCCCGAGTCCGAGTTTGATTTCGTGTTGGAGCTTTTTCGGAGAGGTTCAAGCTTGTCATCGGACGACAGGTAGGTTACAGTTTATTTTCCCTAGACTCTGCATATATAGGATAAAATTGTACTAGCTGGCATCCTTGGGTTGGTTTATTAGGTTGGTACAACAGACATCGACCGCTTTATTTATGTCCGCCTACTTTTGTTCCTCCATTGCTTGTAGTACTTGCCGATATATTTTATTTACCCTTGTGGTCCTGTGAGGCCTTGTTGACTCTGGAACATAGAAGGTGGGATTTTGGGAATGTCCGCGAGTCCCGGGAATAGAATTATCCTTCTAGGCTGGTTATGCTTGCTGAGTAGTTGTGGGCCTGTGCAGGGTTGATAGGTTGATTGTGAGCTGCTGGGCAGCTATTGTGTGTGATCATATCATTTCCATGCATATAAAGAGGTTTAATCCGTGTTTTACTATGGTTTTGGTTTCGAGCCTACTGACACTATTTTCTAAACCTTGCATGGCCCCGGGGGCCTGTTTTTGATGAAAATGATTTGGAAATGGTTTGATTTAACTTGTGAATATTCCTGGGTAAAAGAAAGTAAAATTATGATTTAAATCACCAGTTTTACGATTAACGCTAGACTCGGCAGGGCCGGGGTGCTAGTTGAGTTTTCTTGCTATTTGAGATAATTTTAGCCTCGGTCGGACCGAACACCCGAGATGACTTTCTACTGTTTAGACCCGGTTATGCCCGGGCACCCTTGGAGGGGTTTTTTTGAGATATTTTCCTAGAACTTTAGTCCTGGACAGGGTCTGGGCATGCATAATCTAGACTGGGTCTCTATCTTGAACCCGGACTTGCTTCCGGACGATATGTTTTGATACTGAGTTTTAGTATGGGGTCTGGGACCTCCATGGACCTTGCCATATGGGCCTGGGGCTGCGGGCTGCGTGTGCCGGAGGAAGGGTATACGGTGGAGTATAGGTTGTCACGACCCGATTTCTCGGTCATGATGGCACCTACAACCCCCGGTAGGTGAACCAAACCCCGTAGCCCAGAACAGTTAGTAATGGGCTACTATCTAGCAAATAAGGGAACAAGATGAAGAGAACAGATAAAAGGGATATAAATATATACATATGCGAAAACTAAACCAAACCCCAAGACCTGGTGTCATAGTATAGAGCCAAACTACATACATGGAGTGCAAATAATCCAAAACTATATATACAGATGTCTCTGAATGGTAATAGAGTACATGAAGCAAAAGATAAACTAAAGCTAAGATCCGATCGCCAAGGGCTCACCCTCAGTCTGAAGTAGTCCCCAACAGATTTCCAAGCACGAATCACAATGATCTAACGGCGATGGCCCATGCTAGGATCTGCACCCAAAGATGTAGGTGGGTAAGGGTGAGCACCAAATGCGAAACATAAGGTACCCAGTAGGTATCATAGGCCGACTGGGCATATATAAGATAAAAGCGTAGTAACAGACAAGATAAAAGCAAGTAGTCACAGAAATCAACGAAAGGTACACATGAGCTAGCCCAGAGGGAAATCAACAGAACCACATGTGAGGCCAGTAAGCAGAATACACACACCATAGGCATAGGTGAAAGTAAGAAATAACGCACCTGGGGTCCTTGCAATAATAGTGTATACATAACAAGTTTATGAAATGGACGGTATACCGGTAACCTCAAGTGTAAGAAGAAAAGAGAAAGAGTAATGATAGGCATGCTCAGAGACATGAGTCAAATTCAACTAATCATATCAATCTCAAATCCAGAAACTAACAGTCTAGTAGTAACCAATTTCATATTTAACTGTAACAGGGAACAATTCTGTAAGTAAATAGCAAAAGTCTACCTACAGTCCCCAGGCCGCCCATACAACCGAGGAACACAAACAAGTGAAAACAAAACCCTCTGGCATCCCATACTACCGGAGCGTACAATCAACAAACAACAAACAAGGGTGGAGCCTCAAACAATGAATGATATGATGCATGAAGGTCTCAAGTGAAATGGTATCTCTGTATGTACCTCCTCCGGTGCCGATCCAGCCCAGCAGGTAGGTTCTATGGAAGGACACTGCCCGTATACCTCTACTCCACCGTATACTCTTCCTCCGGCACACGCAGCCCGTAACCCCTGGCCCGGATGGCAAGGTCCATGGAGGTCCCATACCCCATACTAAAACTCAGTATCAAAACATGTCATCCGGAAGCAAGTCCGGTATCAAGATAGAGACCCAGTCTCGAACATCCATGCCCAGACCCTGTCCAGGACTAAAGTAGTAGGAAAATGTCTCAAAAACCCCTCCAAGGGTGCCCGGGCATAACCGGGTCTAAACAGTAAAAATTCATCTCAGGTGCTCGGTCCGACCGAGGCTAAAATCATCTCAAGTAGCAAGAAAACTCAACTAGCACCCCGGCCCTGCCGAGTGTAGCGTGAATCGTAAAACTGGTGATTTAAGACATAATTTTACTTCCTTTTATCCAGGAATATTCACAAGTTAAATCAAACCATTTCTAAATTATTTCCATCAAAAACGGGCCCCCCGGGCCATGCAAGGATTAGAAAATAGTGTCAGTAGGCCCGAAGTCAAAACCATAGTAAAACATGGATAAAACCTCTTTATATGCATGGAAATGGTATGAACACACACAATAGCTGCCCAGAAGCTCACAATCAACTTATCGACCCTGCACAGGCCCATAGCTACTCAACAAGCATAACCAGCCTAGAAGGATAATTCTATGCTCGGGACTCGCGGACATTCCCAAAATCCCACCTTCTATGTTCCAGAGTCAACAAGGCCTCACAGGACCACAAGGGTAAATAAAATATATCGGCAAATACTACAAGCAACGGAGGAACAAAAGTAGGCGGACATGAATAAAGCGGTCGAGGTATGTGGTACCAACCTAATAAACCAACCCAAGGATGTCCATTAATACAATTTTATCCTATATATGTGGAGTCTGGGGAAAATAAACTGTAACCTACCTGTCGTCCGATGACAAGCTTGAACCTCTCCGAAAAAGCTCCAACACGAAATCAAACTTGAACTCGGGCTTGAATAATTTGACGTAGATAATCGATTTTCCTTTTGGTACTCAAATATAGCACTGAAATATTTTTCCTACTAAATTCTTGCTCTAGTGTCAATGTGAGTGTACGTTGCAGCCAACACGTGCCTCTATAAGAAATCAATTTGAATGAACCATGTTTGGAGTTCAAATATATAGCAGTAGTAACTTAAGCTTGTTGAAAGGAATCAATGGAAATAAGTGATGAAATCAGCAACCATTTCTACCTAGACTACAACCAATTTAAAAGTACCTGGGTGGCTTCACCAAAATTAATTATATAACCATAAGCTCTCTTTAATTCTTTAAAGGAAAAGGTGACCAAATATGAATTAGTCACTAGATTGTTGCTGGATTAGACCCACGTGTAAATGTGGTGTCACCATGCTATTAATTCCTATATTTTAATTTTACTCCATTACATATATACTCGGGTATTGCATAAATTCATGGTAAAATATATATAACTTTTTCAATATACAATAATTAATAGAAAATTATTTCAAATAAAACCTACTATATTATAATAATAATTTTCAACATAACAAAATTTACTATCTCCGTTAAAATATTATAATGTATAAAAACCTTATAAAATAAATACATATAGAATTATATCGTAAAAAAAATATTTTTCATAAACCTTTAAAATATTTTTAAAAGGTAATAATAATATAATTTTCTACCACATTCGACTTTTAAATTAAATATTTTCAAGTACGCACGATTTCGATACTCAAGAACTCTCTTGGAACCCTCCCTTATGTTTTCTCACTGTTACAGAACTGAAATGGCATTTTAAAACGTGAAGTTGAGGCTTAAATCGAGTTTGACCCGACCCGATTCGCGACGCGGTTCGCGACTCGTTTTCTGCCATACAGTCCGCGGTAAAACAGTCATAACTTTTTACTCCGAGATCAGTTGGATGTGAGGTTTTGTGCGTTGGAAACTAGACTCGTAGACCTTCGATTTGATGTTTTGGGGGACTTCTAACTCTTTATATATTGAGAGAAAAGCTCCAAGATATTTTACCCAAAGTTCAGAAAATTTATTAAAGAACTTACGATAACTTTTGCCGACTTGCTTGACTTCAAAACTTATAATGCGACCAAACAAATGGACCCGACACCGAAATACCGGTCCTGAAGAGCCTTAAGTGACTTGGGGCCTCTAAAAACAAGCTCTAACGGTTCAAGGAAAATGTATACGTGGAAATAACCGGAAGGGTCATTACATCATCCACTACTAAAAAGGACTTTCGTCCTCGAAAGTCAAGGTCAAGGGGGTACCTGAAGGCTAAAATAGCTGCGGATACTGATACCGCACATCTCTCTCGGTCTCCCAGGTAGCCTCCTCGATTGGACGGTGCCTCCACTGAACCTTAATAACCGGGATCTCTCGAGAGCCCAATCACCTGACATCTCTGGAAAAAATAGCTGCCGGCTCCTCAACAAAGGCTAAACCCTCACCGAACTTAACTGAATCCCACTGCAACACATGAGACTCATCTGGGACATACCGACGCAACATCGAAACATGAAACACAGGATGTATAGCTGAAAACATCGGAGGCAAGGCTAGCTGATAGGCAACGCTACCAACCCTCTGAAGAATCTCAAACGGCCCAATGTACCTGGGGCTAAGCTTGCCCCGCCTACCAAATCTCATCACGCCCTTCATAGGCGATACACGGAGAAACACCAAGTCACCGACACTAAACTCCAAGGCACGAAGCCTACGATCAGCATAACTCTTCTGCCTGCTCTGAGCTGCCCGAAGTCTGTCCTGAATCACTCGGACTCGGTCTAAGGAATGTCGAAGCAAATCTGTACTCTGTGGCCCAGCACTAAAACCATCAAACCAACCTACCGGTGATCTGCAACGCCTTCCATACAAAGCCTCAAAAGGTGCCATGCCGATACTCGAATGGAAGCTGTTATTATAAGCAAACTCTGTCAAGGGAACAAACTGATCCCACGAACCTCCAAAGTCAAGAACACAGGCCCGAAGCATGTCCTCCAGAATCTGAATGGTCCTCTCAGACTGGCCATCTATCTGAGGGTGTAAAGCGGTACTAAGATGAACCTCTGTTCCCAAATCTCGCTGAATAGCCCTCCAAAACTGAGATGTGAACTGAGTGCCGCGGTCTGAAATAATAGAAGCTGGGACCCCATGCAATCGAACAATCTCACGAAGGTAGATCTGAGCTAACCTCTCTGGACCATAAGAAGTCTGAACCGGCAAGAAATGTGCTGACTTAGTCAGCCTATCAACAATCACCCATATGGAATCAAACCCATGAGAAGTACGAGGCAAACTTATAACGAAGTCCATAGTAATCCCTTCCCACTTCCACTCAGGAATGGGAAGTCGCTGCATCAAACCACCAGGTCTCACGTGCTCGAACTTAACCTACTGACAGTTCAAGCACCGAGATATGAACTCTGCTATATCCCGCTTCATACCACTCCACCAGTAAAGCTGTCTCAAGTCTCTATACATCTTTGCTGTGCCAGGGTAAATGGAGTATCTAGTACAATGTGCCTCATGAAGTATCAACTGAATCAAATCACTAATCCTCGAAACACAAAGGCGACTATCAAACCTCAGAACCTCATCTGAATCTAAAGTAGCCCGACTAGTCTCCCCCTGAACAACCTGATCACGAAGGTCACACAACTGCTAATCCTCAAACTGACGGCTCTGAATTTGATCAATCAAAGTAGAATGAACCTCAATACTGGCGAGAACACTGCTAGGATCCGACAAGTCAAGCCTAACCAGACGGTTAGCCAAGGACTGGTTGTCCAAGGCCAATGGTCGCTCTGAAACTGAAAGAGAAGCTAGGCTACCCATACTCACTGCCTTCCGGCTCAAGGCATCCGCTACCACGTTTGCCTTGCCCGGATGATACAGAATAGTGAAGTCATAGTCCTTCAGTAACTCGACCCATCTCCTCTGTCTCGAGTTCAACTCTCGCTGACTCGTGATATACTGAAGACTACGGTGATCGGTGAAGATCTCACAGTTAACTCCATATAAGTAATGCCTCCAGATCTTGAGCGCAAAAACTACCGCCGCCAACTCTAAGTCATGAGTGGGGTAGTTGCGCTCGTGAACCTTCAAATGCCTCGATGCATATGCTATTACACGACCCTGCTGCATCAACACACAACCAAGACCAACCCCAGAAGCATCACAGTACACGGAGAAGCTCTGACCCTCTACCGGCAAAGTCAAAACTGGAGCTGAAGTCAATAAGGCCTTAAGCCTCTGGAAGCTATCCTCACACTGATCCGACCACTGAAATGGGACATCCTTCCTAGTCAGCATAGTCAAGGGTGCTGCTATGGAAGAAAATCCCGCAACGAACCGTCTGTAGTAACCTGCTAACCCAATAAAGCTGCTAACCTCAGTAACAGTAGTGGGTCTAGGCCACTCACAACCCGCTGAAATCTTTCCCGGATCGACCCTAATCCCATCCTTAGACACCACGTGCCCTAGGAATGCAACTGACTCAAGCCAAAACTCACACTTTGAGAACTTGGCATAAAGCCGATGATCTCTCAAAGTTTGGAGTATAACCCTCAAGTGCTGCTCATGCTCATCTCTACTACGCGAGTATACCAAGATGTCGTCTATAAAAACTATCACAAATGAGTCCAAATATGGGCCAAGAACCCTGTGCATCAAGTTCATAAAGGCTGCGGGGGCATTAGTCAACCCAAAAGACATCACCAGGAACTCATAATGGCCATAACGTGTCCGGAATGCTGTCTTAGGGATGTCCTCCACCCTAATCCTCAACTGATGGTAGCCAGACCTCAAATTAATCTTTGAAAACATGACTGAGCCCTGTAGCTGGTCAAACAAATCATCAATCCTCGGCATCGGATACCTATTCTTCACCGTCACCCTATTCAGCTGTCGATAATCAATACACATGCGCATCGACCCATCCTTCTTCATCACGAAGAGAACAGGAGCACCCCAAGGTGACACACTAGGTCTAATAAACCCCTTAGCTAACAGATCCTGGAGCTGCTCCTTAAGCTCCCTCAACTCAGCAGGAGCCATACGATAAGGAAAAATAGAAATGGGCCTGGTGCCCAGCTCTAACTCAATAACGAAGTCAATATCCCTCTCAGGTGGAAGGCCTGGCAGGTCGGTAGGAAACACATCGAGGAAGTCTCTAACCACAGAAACAGACTCAGGAGAAGTAGGATCAGCACTAACATCTCGTACATATGCTAGATAAGCTAAACACCCACGGGAAATCAACTTCCTAGCTCGAAGGCAAGAGATGATCCCAGATGGTGCATGGCTAACAGAACCCTGCCACACAACCGGGGATACACCGGGCACAGCTATGGTAATGGTCTTGGCATAACAATCCAAAACCAAACGGTGAGGGGATAACCAGTCCATGCCCAGTATCACATCAAAATCTAGCATATCAAGAATCATCAAATCACCCCAAGTCTCTGAATCACCAATAGATAGCATACAAGATCTCACAATCCGATCCACTACTAAAGAATCTCCTACTGGGGTCGAAACAGAAACAGGAAACAGATAATGGCTCACTAGCCAACCCCAAACAAGGCACAAAGTAGGCAGATACATATGAACAAGTGGATCCAGGATCAACTAAAGCCATAGCAGACTGATGACACACAGAAATCGTACCTGTAATCACAACATCTGAGGCCTCTGCCTCTGGTCTCCTAGGGACCGCGTAAAACTGACGACTACCTCCACCTGCCCGACTGCCATCCCTACCACCTGCTCTGCCGCACGGAGCACCACCTCTACTCTGACAACCACCCCCGCTAGGCAGAGGCTGAACTGCTCGTAAAGGCTCGGCCAACTGAACTGTACCCAGCTGAGGGAAATCTCTAGCAAAATGACCAATCGCATCACAAGTAAAACAAGCCCCTGACGGCCTACTCAGTCGAGATGAACCAGCAGATCCCGTATGAACACCACGATCTGATGCCCCAGAAACTGTACCCCTTAATGACTGGCCGCTATAGCCCTGATGGCTGCTCTGACCCTGCTCGAATTGGGTACTACCGAAAGTCTGAAGGGAAGCCTGAACCGGTCGGCTGGACTGACCCTGGTGCTGCTGTGGCTGATGACTCCGGCTCCACTGGCCAGGACCTCTACCACCATATCTAGAACCACTATAAACACCCTGATGTCGAGGCCTCTTATCTCTGGACCTCTGATCATGTCGATGTAAGTCCTCCATAGTGCGGGCATAGTCTACAATAGCCTGGAATGACCGACCACTGGCAATCAATATCTCAGCTGGCTGCCTGATCTCTGGCCTCAAACCCCATACAAATCTACGAATCCTATCTGCCTCGGTAGGAATGATCGTAGCTTCGAACGGTGCTAGCTGATGAAAGCGGGTCTGATACTCCGAGATAGTCATAGACCCCTGCACAAGGTGAGTAAACTGCTCCCTACCGCGCTATCGATCACTCTGAGGTAGGAACTTGGCCATAAAGGCCTCATAAAACTCAGACCATGTCAAAGGAGGTGACGACGGTGGTCTACAAGCAACCTGGGCCCTCAACCATAACTTTGCTGGGCCCTCCAACTGATAGGTAGTATAACCAACCCCGTGAGTCTCCAACAAACCCAAATGATGCAACATCTCCTCACAGGTAGTAATAAAGTCATGTGGATCCTGTCCAGAAGTACCAGCAAACCTCGGAGGTGCTAACCTCAAAAACCTACCCAACGCCTTCTGCTCTGACTCTGTCATAACTGGGCGAGGAGCAAGAGGCTGTGCAACAGATGGAACTGGAATGACCTCTGCACGGGGATCCATAGTAGCCGGCTGCGCCCCTGAGCTCTGTGCACCCAGGGCTGCCCCCTGAGCGAATGTATGCGCTACCTCAGAAGGCCGCTCTCCAATCACACCCAAAAGCTGTAATAGTAATCCCCGAATATCTGGAGACTGAGCTGCGGCTGGAGCTGGCACAAAAGTGGGCACTGGTGCTGGTACTGGAGCTAGCGCTGGAGCTGGTGGTGGAGCTGGTGGTACCCGGGCTGCCCCCTGATCCACATGCTGCTCGGGCTCTATCTCCACCCTAGCATCTCTAGCATGTGCCACTGATCGAGGGCGTCCTCGACCCTTAGTTGGAGTGGGAGGCTCATCTCCGCGTGACGTCGATGATCTCGTACGAACCATCTGCGGAAGAATGAAGTAGAACAAATGAGATCTCCAGAAACTTCAAGGGTTCTACGCACGACACAGAAGCAAGGAAAGAGTCAAGTTCCTAAAATTTCACTGTAGCCTCCCAAAGATTGAGTACGGACGTCTCCGCCCCGATCCGCAGGACTCTACTAGACATTGGCTCCTATATTGATGACACTAGTGAACCTAAAGCTCTGATACCAAGTTGTCACGACCCGATTTCTCGGTCATGATGGCACCTACAACCCCCGGTAGGTGAACCAAACCCCGTAGCCCAGAACAGTTAGTAATGGGCTATTATCTAGCAAATAAGGGAACAAGATAAAGAGAACAGATAAAAGGGATATAAATATATACATATGCGGAAACTAAACCAAACCCCAAGACCTGGTATCATAGTATAGAGCCAAACTACATACATGGAGTGCAAATAATCCAAAACTATATATACAGATGTCTCTGAATGGTAATAGAGTACAAGAAGCAAAAGATAAATTAAAGCTAAGCTCCGATCGCCAAGGGCTCACCCTCAGTCTGAAGTAGTCCCCAACAGATTTCCAAGAACGAATCACAATGATCTAACGGCGATGGCCCACGCTAGGATCTGCACCCAAAGATGCAGGGGGGTAGGGGTGAGCACCAAATGCGAAGCATAAGGTACCCAGTAGATATCATAGGCCGACTGGGCACATATAAGATAAAAGTGTAATAACAGACAGGATAGAAGCAAGTAGTCACAGAAATCAACGAAAGGTATACAGGAGCTAGCTTAGAGGGAAATCAACAGAACCACATGTGAGGCCAGTAAGCAGAATACACACAACATGGGCACAGGTGAAAGTAAGAAATAACGCACCTGGGGTCCTTGCAATAATAGTGTATACATAACAAGTTTATGAAATGGACGGTATACCGGTAACCTCAAGTGTAAGAAGAAGAGAGAAAGAGTAATGATAGGCATGCTCAGAGAAATGAGTCAAATTCAACTAATCATATCAATCTCAAATCCAGAAACTAACAGTCTAGCAGTAACCAATTTCATATTTAATGTAACAGGGAAAAATTTTGTAAGTAAATAGCAAAAGTCTACCTACAGTCCCCCGGCCGCCCATACAA
The DNA here is from genome assembly GCA_003996215.1 of Jaltomata sinuosa. Taxonomy (NCBI): domain Eukaryota; kingdom Viridiplantae; phylum Streptophyta; class Magnoliopsida; order Solanales; family Solanaceae; genus Jaltomata; species Jaltomata sinuosa. Next base: position 57,486 of record QJPP01003120.1, on the reverse strand, counting down.
CCGAGGAACACAAACAAGTGAAAACAAAACCCTCCGACATCCCATACTACCGGAGCGTACAATCAACAAACAACAAACAAGGGTGGAGCCTCAAACAATGAATGATATGATGCATGAAGGTCTCAAGTGAAATGGTATCTCTGTATGTACCTCCTCCGGTGCCGATCCGGCCCAGCAGGTAGGTTCCATGGAAGGACACTGCCCGTATACCTCTACTCCACCGTATACCCTTCCTCCGGCACACGCAGCCCGTAGCCCCTGGCCCGGATGGCAAGGTCCATGGAGGTCCCAGACCCCATACTAAAACTCAGTATCAAAACATATCGTCCGGAAGCAAGTCCGGTATCAAGATAGAGACCCAGTCTCGAACATGCATGCCCAGACCCTGTCCAGGACTAAAGTAGTAGGAAAATGTCTCAAAAACCCCTCCAAGGGTTCCCGGGCATAACCGGGTCTAAACAGTAAAAAGTCATCTCAGGTGCTCGGTCCGACCTAGACTAAAATCATCTCAAGTAGCAATAAAACTCAACTAGCACCCCGGCCTTGCCGAGTCTAGCATGAATCGTAAAACTTGTGATTTATGACATAATTTTACTTCCTTTTATCCAGGAATATTCACAAGTTAAATCAAACCATTTCCAAATTATTTCCATCAAAAATGGGCCCCCCGGGCCATGCAAGGTTTAGAAAATAGTGTCAGTAGGCCCGAAGCCAAAACCATAGTAAAACATGGATAAAACCTCTTTAAATGCATGGAAATGGTATAATCACACACAATAGCTGCCCAGCAGCTCACAATCAACCTATCGACCCTGCACAGGCCCACAGCTACTCAGCAAGCATAACCAGCCTAGAAGGATAATTCTATGCCCGGGACTCGCGGACATTCCCAAAATCCCACCTTCTATGTTCCAGAGTCAACAAGGCCTCACAGGACCACAAGGGTAAATAAAATATATCTGCAAATACTACAAGCAACGGAGGAACAAAAGTAGGCGGACATGAATAAAGCGGTCGAGGTCTGTGGTACCAACCTAATAAACCAACCCAAGGATGCCCATTAATACAATTTTATCCTATATATGCGGAGTCTAGGGAAAATAAACCGTAACCAACCTGTCGTCCGATGACAAGCTTGAACCTCTCCGAAAAAGCTCCAACACGAAATCAAACTTGAACTCAGGCTTGAATAATTTGACGTAGATAATCGATTTTCCTTTTGGTACTCAAATATAGCACCTAAATATTTTTTCTACTAAATTCTTTCTCTAGTGTCAATGTGAGTGTACGTTGCAGCCAACACGTGCCTCTATAAGAAATCAATTTGAATGAACCATGTTTGGAGTTCAAATATATAGCAGTAGTAACTTAAGCTTGTTGAAAGGAATCAATGGAAATAAGTGATGAAATCAGCAACCATTTCTACCTAGACTACAACCAATTTAAAAGTACCTGGGTGGCTTCACCAAAATTAATTATATAACCATAAGCTCTCTTTAATTCTTTAAAGGAAAAGGTGACCAAATATGAATTAGTCACTAGATGGTTGCTGGATTAGACCCACGTGTAAACGTGGTGTCACCATGCTATTAATTCCTATGTTTTAATTTTATTCCATTACATATATACTCGGGTATTGCATAAATTCATGGTAAAATATATATAACTTTTTGAATATACAATAATTAATAGAAAATTATTTCAAATAAAACCTACTATATTATAATAATAATTTTCAACATAACTAAATTTACTATCTCCGTTAAAATATTATAATGTATAAAAACCTTATAAAATAAATACATATACAATTATATTGTAACAAAAATATTTTTCATAAACCTTTAAAATATTTTTAAAAGGTAATAATAATATAATTTTCTACCACATTCGACTTTTAAATTAAATATTTTCAAGTACGCACGATTTCGATACTCAAGAACTCTCTTGGAACCTTCCCTTATGTTTTCTCACTATTTCAGAACTGAAATGGCATTTTAAAACGTGAAGTTGAGGCTTAAATCGAGTTTGACCCGACCCGGTTCGCGACCCGATTCGCGACCCATTTTCTGCCAGACAGTCCGCGGTAAAACAGTCATAATATTTTACTCCGAGATTAGTTGGATGTGAGGTTTTGTGCGTTGGAAACTAGACTCGTAGACCTTCGATTTGGTGTTTTGGGGGACTTCTAACTCTTTATATATTGAGAGAAAAGCTCTGAGACATTTTACCCAAAGTTCAGAAAATTTATTAAAGAACTTACGATAACTTTTGCCGACTTGCTTGACTTCAAAACTTATAATGCGACCAAACAAATGGACCCGACACCGAAATACCAGTCCTGACGAGCCTTAAGTGACTTAGGGCCTCTAAAAACAAGCTCTAACGGTTCAAGGAAAACGTATACGTGGAAATAACCGGAAGGGTCATTACAGAGGTATACGGGCGGTGTCCCTCAATGGAACCTACCTGCTGGGCCGGATCGGCACCGGAGGAGGTACATACAGAGATACCATTTCACTTGAGATCTTCATGCATCATATCATTCATTGTTTGAGGCTCCACCCTTGTTTGTTGTTTGTTGATTGTACGCTCCGGTAGTATGGGATGCCGGAGGGTTTGTTTTCACTTGTTTGTATTCCTCGGTTGTATGGGCGGCTGGGGGACTGTAGGTAGACTCTTGCTATTTACTTGTAGAATTGTTCCCTGTTATGGTTAATTATGAAATTGGTTACTGCTAGACTGTTAGTTGCTGGATTTGAGATTGATATGAATAGTTGGGCTTGATTCATGTCTCTAAGCATGCCTATCATTACTCTTTCTCTCTTCTTCTTACACTTGAGGTTACCGGTATACCGTCCATTTCGTAAACTTATTATGTATACACTATTATTGCAAGGACCCCAGGTGCGTTATTTCTTACTTTCACTTGTGCCTATGGTGTGTATATTCTGCTTACTGGCCTTACATGTGGTTCTGTTGGTTTCCCACTGGGCTAGTTCCTGTGTACCTTTCGTTGATTTCTGTGACTGCTTGCTTCTATTATGTCTATTACTACGCTTTTATCTTATATGTTCCCAGTCGGCCTATGATACCTACTGGGTACCTTATGCTTCGCATTTGGTGCTCACCCTAACCCCTGCATCTTTGGGTGCAGATCCTAGAGTGGGCCATCGCCGTTAGATCGCTGTGATTCGTGCTTGGAGATCTGTTGGGGACTACTTCAGACTGAGGGTGAGCTCTTGGCGATCGGAGCTTAGCTTTAGTTTATCTTTTGCTTCATGTACTCTATTACCATTCAGAGACATCTGTATATATTATTTTGGATCATTGCACTCCATGTATGTAGTTTTGGCTCTATACTATGATACCAGGTCTTGGGGTTTGGTTTAGTTTCCGCTTATGTATATATATACTCCTGTTATCTACTCCTCATCTTACTCTCTTACCTTTGCTTATTAAACTACTCTCCCGCTTATTTGTTGGATAGTAGCCCATTACTAACTGTCCTGGGCTACGGGAATTGGTTCGCCTACTATGGGGTTGTAGGTGCCATCATGACCGAGAAATTGGGTCATGACATCATGATAGAAATCAACTTTAGTACTTGGGCTTTTAAAACCAAATCATGATTAAATCATAAAATAAGCAATAACAAACCATGAATTTAAGCATAGAAACTGATTTTATATGTTTTCCCCAATTTAGGTCAAAACCCTACTTTCACAAGTTCATAATTCAAAATAAGAATTGGGGTTTTGGGAACAAGGGTGAAGAAAACTCATTGTTGAATACCCACATACCTTGATGGAGGCTAACCCACGAGAAATTGAAAAGATTAGGAAACTTGGTCTTGGAGCTGGAGACTTGGAGCTTGGAGAAGAACTTTCCCAATTTAATGGATGAATTGAAGCATAATGAGAATCTTAGGATAAATGGGGTAGAAACCCTTCTCAACGTAGTCAAAACGATATCATTTAGGAGTTAAAAAGGTGGTAAATAACTAAAATACCCCTGGAATATAATTAGGAAAAAGCTGTTAAAAGTCGACTTTCAGGAATCACGGGTGGATTCCACGGACCATAGAACAAACCACGACTTGTGGTTTCCATCTGTGGTTCCTGGCCATCTAGAAAGACTGCATAAGATAGTCTACGGGTCAATAGAACGGACCCATAGATTAAATCACGGGTCGTAGACTTGAGTCATAGTTTCTGGGAAATATGCAATCCTCTGAATCAAGTTCTATGAGCTATAGGATGGTCCGTAGTCCTAACTACGGGCCGCAGAAACCATTTGTCGTTCCTAAAGGACTTGGCAGGTCTCAGATCAGGCTCCACGAGTCGATAGGATGGTCTGTATTTCAAACGACGGTCTGTAGACTGGACTTGTGGTTCCTGGGAAACAGTTAGCCCAAAGGTTAGGTTCCACGAGTGGATATTATGACCCGTAGAATGAACTACGGTTCGTAGAACCCACTAGTGGTACTCATACCAGAGGCTAATCCTATAGAAGTTGAACCATGACTCAGAACCACAACTCGTGGTTCAAATCACGAACCATAATTTGAACTCGTGATTCCTGGAAACTTAGCATTTTTTAGAGTTTTCAATTTAGACAGCTGAATTAATTTTTGGGGTGTTACATAAAGTTAATGAGGAACCTTGGGTTCCATAAAGGTAAAACATTTAGGCATAAAAATGGTAAAAGGATATGAACTTGGTTAGGAACCTTTGAATATTAATTTTATGAATATAATGGAGCTAATTAATGATTAATTAACTCTTGGGAAATGCTAAAAACCTTATTTAAAGGATAGAATTGATGGGTTAAATTCCCAAGGCCTAAAATAAAGAGTAAATGACTAATTACTCTCATATTATTATTGTTTATAGACCTTGATCATTTCAAAGTGTTGAGGAAGGGCAAGGCAGTGGTGAATTAGCTTGCAGGTGTTATTTCTTCACTCGAAGTAGGTTATGGTTTGAGTTGGAGTTGAGACTCATCTTATTACATGATATGTGGTATAATTGTATAACTTGTGAATGGTCTTCAGACATGGTTGAATTATATGTGTTGTTCTTGTTATGCTTGTATGAATAGGCTAGATGAACAAGAAGGGATAATTGAGTTGAAAAGGCTAAGTGTGATTGTACCTTGGGCAGTGTGTATTTTCATGAGGGATAGGTTTGACAGCCTAGTTATATTAATACTGATATTGACACAGTTATGATGGATATACCACGCCTGTATGGTACATCAATACCTAGGGTCCCCTGTAGGTCATGGCTAGTAGGCAGAAATAAGACCCATAGCATGTGTATACACTCTTACATTCTCTTATTTTTATGATGTATTTCCATACTATCTTCAATAGTGAATTTTTTGGGAACTGAGATAAGACTAGAGATACAGGTGATATAAGTGGAAGTTAATGGACATAATGATTATGTGAGATGATCATTGAAAGTGATTATTCCTTTTCCTTTATGGTGATATCTTAGGGACTTATGAAGTTGAGATTGTTGTTATTGAATTTACTTGAGATGACTACCTGTTGACTGATTATATGCTAAGTGTTGAGTTCTTTTACTTGCTATACATTTTGCTACATTCATAACATATTTTGGATTGGCCTATGATACCTACTAGTACATAGTATTTATACTGATACTACCATGTGCTCTTCTTTTGTTGAGTGCAGACAGTGTTCCAGAGGTTGAGACGCAACCTCGACTAGAGTAAAAGCGTTGACTACATATCCAAAGGGTAAGCATTACTTCTCAGGTTGTCATGGATCCTCCACGAGTCATTGTCCTTCTTTCGAACAATGGAAATCTGATTTCTATTTTGTATTAGTATTTATTGGATATCCTAGATAGTGTTCTCAGTTTAGAGTTTGGTACGATGCCTTTTAATTTCTGGGGATATGTTAGTTAACTGTTTCCGCATAGTCTATTCTTTCATTTAATATTAGTATTGATTTCTTTATGACTTAAGCAATGTTTATTTTTTCTATCTCTTTAGAAAATAGCTAAGTCTAAGAGTTGGGTTCAGGTTATTTGAGTATCCCACTAAAGGATTAGTGTGGATGTCACTCACAGCCCGGTTGGGTCATGACATTTGTAGTTATATCCAGATGAATATTGAATTAAAGAAGCATTGTTTTGCTTAACAAATCACCTATGAAGTAATTGCCCAATCCTACACACATAATTTGATCCAGAAATTACATAATAAAGCAACAGTAGCACTAGAACATGGAGGAAGAAAATGGAGGTAATGGTGCGAGAATAAGGAGAAGAAGAAGCCAAGAAGCAATAGTAGTTGTTACGCATAATTTGAACTTTGAAAACTACTTTAAAGGTTTAAAATATTTTCACAACTTAGCAAAAATAATTAAATCAGAGTTGCCACTTAATTTTTGAAAGAAATTAAGAAAACTTATTATTCAAAAGTTTTGTCGGAATAATCTTTTAAATATTTTAAAGATCTAGGTAAGGGTTTAAATAGCATTTGTAAGAAGGTTTTAAGCACTTAACAATATCCACAAACAAATGATTGACTCGTGAATTTAAACTTTATTTGACTAACTTAATGATTAAAAAGAAACTTTGATAAGTGAAAGAAAATGTTCGTTTGATATTTTAATTGAAAAGAAAAGCTCTTTTGAGTTACTTTAAAAGTAATGATCTTTTTGAATTACTTAAAAAGAAATGAGCTTTGTTTGAGTTGTGAAAAAGAAATAATCTTTTTAAATTACTTGAAAAGAAATGATCTGTTTTGAGTTGTTGAAAAGAAATGATCTTTTGAAAATCTTAAGTAAATGGATAGAATTTATTTCATACTTGTACATTCTTATTATTCCAAAAATGATGAAATAATTCAATTGTCAAAGTCTCAAAAATTATTCTAACTTCACAATTTGTTCGAGTTAAGCTTTTGAGTTAAATAATTAACTTAATTACTAAATGTGAATTTTAAAACTACTTAATGACTATGAAGGGATATATCAAATTCTCCAAATCATTCTACGGGCTTAAATTTTCTTAATTAATTTTAATTTGGTAAACAGTTGCAAAAGTAAGACAAATTTTCATATTATGACAGAACTCAAATAATTTAAACTCCCATAAGGGTTTATTCAGAATAAAAGTAAATATGAACTAAATATTAATACATAAAGTAATTAAATAATTCACAATGATAGAAGTAAGGGGGAAATAAAATTGAGCCGGTTAGCTCTTATTTCATTCTGTTTCTGCGAATTTGTCGACTGTTCTCATTGACTTTAAGTATAAATTCCAATTTTTTTGCCTCTTTGGGCTGCTGCTTCCTGTTGTATAGTATGCAGGTTCCTAGCCTTAAATAACATAATTGACCGATTTCGAAGTTAAAGGGATACTCAGACTTTCTCAAAAAACTTACGAACAAAACTAAGATCACAATAAGACCAAATAACATATGCTCAATGAATTTTCTTAAGAAGAACGTTACCCCATCTATCATCGAAAAATGCCAAGCCATACATTTTATCAAGAATATCACATCAAAGCACATAATTTTCACTCACACTCAACCAAAGCGCTCACCAAATGAATAATAATCCACTAGACTACTCAAGACCACAATGGATAACAATTCAGACCCAACACGATAATGTTTCAAGCAAAACCCAAAGTAATGATGATTTTTCCTTAAGAATGATGTTACCCAATCTAGCGTAGAGCCAAACCATGCATTACTCATGAGTGGATTACTCAGATTTCACTCCAAACTCAAAATATTATGCTAAAAATTGGCACAACATCATGCACTATCCTAAGAAGCAAGATCTACCAATTTTACACAATTCATAACAACAAAAGACTAAAAATTGAAATTCAACATTGAATCTAAAGCATATTCGGGGCAATGGCACATTCAAATAGCATGCGTCACTAAAAATACTTCCAAAATAATTTAAAAAATAGATTTAACATAGAGGAGTATACCACAAGTGAAGATAATAAAGTGGGGAGTGAAAATTGAAGCTTTTGAGGCCCAATAATGGTGACCTAAAAATCTCTCCAGAAAAATGACAGTGGTGACAGCGGCAGTGACTGGTGGTGCAGTAGAATTGAGAGAAATGAATGTGGGGAAAGAGTTGTGGAGGTTGAGAGAGTTTGTGGAATATATAATAGATATTTGGAGTAGTTGTAATGGTGAAGTTGAGAAAGATAGACAGTTGAGAGGGGTTAAGAAAAAGAAAAGATCGTGTCAACCAATCGGATCAAAGTCAAATAGGTAGGTCAAAGTTTTAAAACCACATACCTACGTCTGCACCTGTACATGCGTTTCACAGGTGATGACCTGCATCTCGTATGTGCTAGTACAGGTGACTAATTTCTCAGTTTTTTATGTCCAATGCACTGTCTCTGATTTGTAGTAGCACATGCGTGCCGCAGGTCCACACATGCATTTCGCATGTGCTTTTGCATATGCCCAAAAAAATTCATTTCCCTTTTAGGTGTACTGCTTCGCAAATGCATTCCACCTGCGTACAATATGTCTGCATATGCATTTCACAGTGGAGCGCATTTCCTATTCAGGGAGCTTTTGAGTACTTAGTCACTTTCCAATCTTCATGAATTTCTAAAATAATCCAAAAACAACAAAAGAGTGAAGTAAATAATTGAAAAACACTTGGGTTACCTCCGAAGAAGCGCTTGATTTTACATCGCGGCATGACAAAAGTACCTCAAGGATCAATTCTTGTATGTAGGCATACCAATACGATTGCCACAATTCCATCCCAAGCTCTGGATGTATCTTCTCATAAGAGTTTCCAACTCATCCCTTTGCTAAGCATGCAACCCATTGGATGTGGGTATTGGTTGAGTGTCATTAGGACTAATATACACATCCACCAAATTTGGTGGCTTCGGCATGCTAACATCCTCGGAGTCCCTCTTTCCTCGACCATCATATATAAGGAGTTTTTAACTTGGTGGTTCACCTCCAATCTCTTCATCACAAGGATCTTCAACCAGCTTGTTGCGCCCAAATGCACACGCAAGTGTATGCTATCGTACAAGTAATATAGTAGCTCTTTCAAGCTGGATATCAAACCCACAGGGACTATGTGCTTAGAAATACACATACTTTAATTTCTAGTAATATTTCAGACAAGCTTTGTGATTTAACAGGAAGATTTGTAAGATTATAATAGTCTACTTATTGCAAATAATAATAAAATAAAGTAATAATGAATTTAGCAAAGGTTGTTAACAATATCAAAGAGAGATTCCAGGGCTACGGCATTTACCATAATCATAAATAGTAACTATTCATCTCAATGAACCTTACTTCTCTAATTACTGATTTCAGGGTTAATGATACGATCCTGGAATGGCCATCCTCTAAATCACCTACTTGAACTAGTCTCACAACTATATCGTTGAGCGGGGATATGAGTTTCCAATTCAAATGCATTCATGGTTTCACCCCGTTTATAATCGAATAAGGCACACTAAGTATATTGCAATCTTAGTTGCTAATCACCCTAATGGGAGCTAGAGGTGATCTTATTCCTCGTGTTCTTCGTCCTATTCTTATGTTCCCTTGGTCAGTTCATGTGAGAATTAATCATTTATTCTAATGTTGATCAGGCACTAAAATAGTAAGCACAAGAGCACGATAGCAATTAATTGAGAAACAAGCTTCATTGGTTCAAATAGAATACGAAACAATCATATTCTAGTGGTAATCCCAGAACAAGGGTATTTAGCTACTCATAATCTGGAATAAAACACCAAAATAATTGTTAATCATACCAAAGTATTGAGTAGTTGAGTTACAAGATGAAAAACCATAGTCAATACCCTTGTGCTCTTTAGTCTCCTTCAAAATAATGCATAACCCTTTTACAAGACGTCCTTGGGGTATTTGTTGATGTGTGGCAAAATTACTCCCGCGCCGCTAAATAATTCTTCATTTTCTAAATGGACATTGTCGTCTGGCGGAGGGTCATGGCGCATAGCCCAATGCAGGGCCTAGAGACTTGTGACGCCAAGCAGTGTGGAGCACAACCACTAGACCTCTGTGGCTGGTCAAGCGGCACAGGGGTAAATGCTAGGCCACTGGACGTGCGGCGCAGGGCTCAATGCATGGCCCCTGGCCTTGCGGTGCATGCCTCTTTCGGTAAGCTCACTTCGGCTTGATCCTCATCCAATCTCATGTGTCTTGCTTATCCTTTGTCTCCTTGCTTCCCCGCATGCCTTCTTTGCTCCTGAAATACTACTAATCATGTACATTAGCTTATTTACATCAAACATATTGCAAAGCACACATATACAAGGTAATTCATTCTCAAACTTAGCTAACATATGGGTAAAATGCGGCATCTGGGTGTATAAATACGCCCAAGATCACCACCCCACACTTAAAACCTTGTTCGTCCTCGAACAATTCCTTACGCTGATTTTCATCAAGGAAGACTTAGACATCACCAATTTTCACAAGACACTTACGCTCTACTACATGGAACAAACATTTGGAACTACCACAACTAACATGAATAGCAAGTTCTGCAACAAGCATGTCACTTTGTAACTTTGATCACATAAATGACTACTCAAAACCTCTTTGCCTCAAGAATTGACTCAACAACATTAGCAAATTCATGCATATTACATGACCACTAAATCATATAAATCACCTATCCTTCATTAAACATGTGCCCTCAAATAAAAGAGTTACCCATGATCGCTCACCAACATACAATTTAACACAGGAGTGGTTGTCAGAATGAAATTATTCTCTCTCTCACAAAGAATTCACATGCTACACAAGATGACCCATAGGCTTTCCCTTAGTGTATTACTCCACTAATATCTGAATATCAAAGCTCAAGATCAAGTAGGACTTCATGGGTTGTAATGTAGGCTTAGGGACGGGTAGGAACCATTTGGGTAAAAATAGTGACTAACTGTCCTAAGAGCTTTAATACATCACACTATTTGTTAAGCTCATTCTTCACTACCTATTGTTTTCCCATGCAACAATTTTATTTTGTCTTACCCCTCTACCTCTTTTAGTAGGGAGTTTCTGATTATCTTTTCGAGGAACTTGCGCTTTGTTTTTTCTAATCTTCGGCTCCCTATCAATCAACACAGTAACATATGTATTTTCTTTCTTTTCACACCAATAGCTCCTACCAAGGGCTTCCATATCACTCTTTTGTCTTCATTCATTTTCCACTCCTTATCATCTACATTTTCCAATTAAAGCGCTTAGAAGTTATTGGATCAAATTACGGTCTATTGAAAAAGGGGAGAGGCTACATGTGAAGCTACCAAGGAATAGGATTAAGGCTCGAAATGGGCTAATTAGGATCATGCATTATGGGTAGATAATGTACAGGGTAAAACATAGCTATCAAAGAAATGCCTCTATCATTTCTTAAGCTCAACACTTTTTATTTCGCTTTGTAAACACACCAGGCAAGTTCTAGACACCAATATGCAAGTATGGAGTATAGAAAAAATCTCACTCACACATGGCATATGTTCAAATCAAGACAGTTCTCTATAGATTCTCAACCAAGCAACAACAAGAATTCAAAAGTAAGCTAAAATCATCCAAGAGTCACATAAATGAGCACAAACATCTTAAGAGTAGTCATTCAATTCATTACAACTTGCTTTCACATTAAATCAAACTTGCATCATGTAGTCAGGTGTCCTAACAAGATCATTTATTTTCACATAGTCACGGGTTCTACTTCCTACTCACTAGTTATGACTAATTTTCCCTTAAGACGGTTGTCATCCATCCATAATAGGGAAAAGGCATCTAACTATGACTGTCATTAACCTAAAAAAATCTTATTCGGTTTAAAGGGACTATTCTCAGGAAAAGCACCAAAAAAAAAGTTGAGGAACCCAACAAAACAACTACTAATGGACACTAATATTACTAACTATTACAAACTAATATTATCTGAATGTCATCCTATCAATACAATATCCATCAAAATACCTTTATCCCACCCCATACTTAAGAATTAGCACTGTCCCCAGTGCGAACAAAATGTAAGAACAAGCAAAAAGATGGGGTGAAAGAACTCCTTGGGCTCTAATCATCCTCCTCATCCACATCGGTACTAAGATATCCCGCCTCGGAGTCCTCCTTAGAATAATCCTCAACATCAAAATCAACTAGGAAGTGCTCATCATTTGTTGGACCATCATCATCAATTGGCTCACAAAAAGCTGGGGCAATTTGACACATAGACTTAGCATGATCATTCAGAGGGTAATCTGTATCTAGCTGTTGCAACTCATCTTCAGTGGGTGGTCTCCCTCCACACATCAATGTCAGCTTGGTCATCCCATAGAGGTGACAAGAGAAGCTATCATTACGGGCATGCCTCTCTGCTGTGGTAAGAACTGGCCCATGGGCAGAATCAGGTTCCTTCACTTTAGTGACATCGACTCCTCTCATATACTTGTGAGACTTATAATCCACTGGGTCCTCCAAAACACCAAGATCCATTAAGAATTGCGTCACAAGGCCACCAAAGCTACACTTATAACCCTAGTGAACCTAGGCCTTCCGCATAGAGGACCTAAGCACTTCACCCATATTAACAGGGGTATTAGTCATCAAAGCATAAACCAAACATACCCAATCGAGAGTGATATGAGTAAAGTGGGTTCCCGGGATCAAACAAGCACTAATAATCTGTAGCCTTTTGCTTCTTTGTTTAAGTGAGCATAGGGAAATATATTGTGGTTTTACTTCTTCTTATGGTGTTCCCATCTAGCTATGGATCGCGGTCCACAAAGAATGTGGCAGATAGCCCGATATGGTGGCTGAATGTATACCTCTTTCAACATAGTATGATCAACATCTAGTGTGTGTGAAGAAAACTGTTCAGTGCTGCAGCATCCATTATCACAATTTGCCTGCGAACCTTGACCTCATTACCCGTAGCCTTCGAGAACCAGTTTGCAAAGAACTCCCAAACCAAATCCAAGTTGCACTCACCCATGTCATCAAAAATGAACTACATTTCCAACTGTTGTATCCTTGCAAGGAGGGGATAGTTTGCTCCCAGACTTGCTTTGTCAATCCTCCCGGTCGGTTGGTAGCGGTTTTTCTTGTTGTCCTTGTACCATTGTACACCATCTTTGTCAACCTACTTAACCTTGAACCTCCGCCGCTCACTCTGGGAGGCTGCCTGGGCAACTTGGGCTGCCCCGTGCAGCTTTGTTTCTGCCCTTACTGAGCGCTAGAGGCAGTTCTTTTTCCCTTGCTTGGTTTTGGTGCAATGATTCCTGTCACAATTTCATCAACACAAGCATTTGTTAGAGCCTCCTAAAATCTAACCACAATCAAGTTAGGAGATAATAAAAATCACCCCACACTTAATTTGTTAGCATACCACAACCAGTCTCCGTTTTGGGTACTCAGACTTCCCATACTAACTACTATTGACCAGTGTACATATTTCATAGATCAGTTGCATTTTCATAATGTTCACTTTCCACTAGTTATTCACATTGACTTTGCCTAGAAAAATGACAATATTACCCCAACACAACCACCCATCAATGTTCATGCCCATTTATACAGTTACGCAAAATTTTGGGGCAAGCTATCATTAACTCATTCTTTCAAACTAACCCACTGCGATTTGACCATATTTATCATGTAAACTTAATGCCCCTACTAAAAAATTTCCCAACAACACCATAGTGTCACAAGAACTCTCAAACATAAGGTGTAACCGTTACTTAGTATTATTACAATGGAATAACAATAAACTCACGGGGGTCGTAACTTACACCAATATTACAAGCACACAAAATTTAGTTCAAACCCATGTTTACAAGGGGTGATAGCTCATGACTCACATGAATCACGAATTTGAGGTATGTTAACCTCCAAATTTTGGATTATTTGTTTTAACAAGAAGGAAAAATGGAATTTCAAGCACCATTTAACAATACAAAGTCAAAGAACTAAAAGAAAAACTTACCTTGTTCTTGAAAGAGATTGGGGTGTGTTGTGATGTGGGAGAGCAAGTTAGAGGGTGGGTGGATCTAGGGTAGAAAAATAGGGCTAAAAGTTGATGGGGGTATTTAAATTAGGCCACCGGGTCAGGTTGACCCGATTAATTTTTCAAAAATTTCACCCAAAGGGGGGGGAGGGTCGCGGCGCCTGGCCCAATGTGGGGCTTAGAGGCTTGCGATGTCAAGTCAATGCATGATAGATCTAGTAGACCCTTGAAGTACATCAAGCTATGCAGGGTCCAACGCATGGTCACTAGCTGTGCAGTGCAGGACCCAGTGCGTGGTCCAGTGTTATACGATACAAGGGTTGTTTTTGCCTAGCCTCGGTTACCTTTCATCGTTGTTGCATTCCTTAGGCTCCTTCTGACTTTCCTCAGCTTCTTAGTACCTAAAAATCCCTATAACACAAGCAAAAGAAAGCATTATAAAGGTGGGTTGCCTCCCATCAAGCGTCGTAGTTTTGGTCGTGGCTTGACACATCTTTTTGTTTTTTTCTCATATTCTTCCTTTTTTTAAAATAAAAGAAAATAAAAATTCTACACTATTACATTACATTCATGGGTTTCCTCCCATGTATCTCCTGATTTAACGTTGCAGCATGACCCAGCTAACAATCACTCATCCGATAATGCTACGGATGTCTTCTGCTGGTCTTCATCTTTAGCCCAATAATGTTTCACTCTTTGGCAGTTTACTAAGAACGTCAATCCTTTCTCTTTGTCCATAAGTTCAACCGCCCCATGCACTGTCATCCTTACTACTTCAAATGGTCCATACCATTTTGACTTGAGTTTTCTGGGGAACAACCTCAACCTTAAATTAAACACCAACACCCTTTGCTCGGGCTCAAATATGCGATATAAAATGTTTTTATCATCCCACCTCTTAGTCTTCTCCTTGTACAGCTTTGCATTCTCATAGGTGTGCAATCTAAACTCCTCAAGTTCGTGCAGCTGTAGCATTCATTTTTTTCCCGCCAAATTTGAGTCAAGATTCAACTTCTTCACAGCCCAATAGGCTTGGGGCTCCAACTCTACGGGTAGGTGACATGCCTTCCCAAAGACTAGTCGATAAGACGTCCCAATAGGCATCTTATATGCAGTTCAGTATGCCCATAATGCATCATCTAGCTTAGTAGACCAATCCTTTCTCTGCGCATCAACTGTTTTCTGGAGGATTTGCTTCATTTCTCAATTCGACACTTCAACTTGACCACTAGTTTGGGGATGATATGTTGTGGAAACCTTGTGTCTCACCCCATACTTAGCCAATAAATTTATGAACCAATTGTTGACAAAATATGTCCCTCCATCACTAATAATAACTCTCGGTGTCCCAAATCTTGTGAATATATGCTTCTTGACGTACTTCACCACCACCTTTGAGTCATTGGTTGGGAGTGCTGCTGCTTTCCCCCCACTTCGAGACATAATCTACTTCCACAAGGATGTATGATTTACCAGATAATGGAGGGAAATAGCCCATAAAGTTTATTCCCCACACATCAAAGATCTCCACCTATAAAATGTTGTTCAAATGCATCTCATGCCTTCTAGAAATACTAGCCATGCACTGACATTAGTCACACTCTTTTGCAAACATAGATGCATCTTTGAATAAGGTTGGCCAAAAGAAACTAGACTATAGCACCTTGTGAGTTGTACGCTCACCCCCATGATGGCCTCCATAAGGAGACGAATGGAAACTCTTCAAAATCTACTTTGCTTTATATTCTGGAATGCACCTTCTAAGAACTAGATCAGGGCCCTATTTGAACAGGTATAGCTCATCCCATGTGTAGAAATGGGACTCATAGTAGAGTCTCTTTTTCTGCTGACTAGTGGCCTCAGGCGAATACACTCCACTCACTATCAAATTCACATATCTGCATACCAAGGTAGCTCTACACTACTCAATGCTAAAAGTTGTTCATCAGGAAATTTTTCTCGAATTTTGCTCTCTTCTTGATAGTGGAACCAACTCTCTAGCCTAGATAAATGATCAACTACTTGATTTTCTGACCCTTTTTGATATTTTATTTCCAAATCAAATTCTTGTAGTAACAAGATCCACGTAATCAGTCGAGGTTTAGCATCCTTCTTGCTGAACAAGTACCAAATGGCTGCATGATCTGTATGAATGATCACTTTGGTACCAACCAGATATGACCAAAACTTATCAAATGCATACACCAAAGCTAGCATCTCCTTTTTTGTAATAGTATAATTAGCCTGAGTTGCATCAAGAGTTTTACTGGCATAATAAATTGAATGAAAGACCTTCTCTTTTCTCTTCCCCAATACCGCTCCCACAGCCACATCGATGGCGTCACACATCAACTTGAAAGGCAATTCCCAGTCAGGAGTAGTTAATATAAGTCTTTCAATCAACTTTCTCTTCAGAAAGGCTTTCACACAGTCATCGCAGAACTGAAACTTTACCTCTTTCTCAAGTAATTTGCACATTGGTCTTGAGATTTTGGAAAAATCTTTTATAAATCGCCTGTAGAATCCCGCATGCCCCAGAAAACTACGCACACCTTTCACAGATATAGGTGGTGGCAGATTTTCTATGACCTCTATCTTGGCACAATCAACTTCCAAGACCTTTCGTGACACTTTATGGACAAGAACAATGCCTTCTCTGACCAAAAAGTGGCACTTCTCCTAATTTAATACCAAGTTCATTTCCTCACAGCGAGCAAGCACCCTATCAAGATTCTGCAGACAAACTTCAAAAGAGTTACCAAATACAGAAAAATCATCCATGAATACCTCCACGAATTCCTCCACCATGTCATATAATATTGCCATCATGCAACGCTGGAAGGTGGTGGGTGCATTACATAGCCTAAATGGCATGCGCTTGAAAGCATAGGTACCATATGGACATGTAAATGTCACCTTCTCCTGATCTTCTGGAGCAATAGCTATCTGATTATAGCCAGAATACCCATCTAAGAAACAATAGTACTCTTGCCTAGCAAGCCTATCTAACATCTGATCAATGAAAGAAATTGGGTAGTGGTCCTTTCGAGTGGCTTCGTTGAGCTTGCGGTAGTCCATGCAAATTTTCTAACCTTTGACTGTCCATGTTGGAATCAACTCATTCTTATCCTTAGTAACCACCGTAATTCCTCCTTTTTTAGGAACACATTGGACTGGCTGACCCACTTGCTATCAAAAATGGGATAGACATGTCTGCGTCTAGCCACTTGATCACTTCTTTTCTCATCACATCCTTCATCATTGGATTCAGTCTTCACTGATGTTGAACACTTGGTCTATGCCCTTTCTCTATGAAAATTTTATGCATGTAATACGTTGGGCTTATTCCTTGAATATCAGACATCTACCAACCAATCGCCTTTTTCCTTTGTCTTAAAATCTCCTCGAGCTTGTGCCTCAGTCAAACCTGCTGAAAGAATCATGGTCAAGGTGTTATTTTCCCCCAAGTAAGCATACTTGAGGTGTGAGGGCAATATCTTCATCTCCAGCTTTGGGGCTTCCACAATAGATAGTTTTGGTGGTGACCCCAAAGGTCTATTCAGAGGATCAAAATCACCTGTGCGAATGAATATGCTGGCTACATCTAGAATCTGCATCATCTCATGGGCATCTGCATCTCCAAAAATATCATCCCCAACTAGAGCTCTTTCTAAAGGATCCTTAGAAGTGATGAGTGGAAGCTTTGACTTAAGATCAATCACTGTGATTACAGATAGCTCCTCATGGATAGTCGATAGCTTCATGGCTTTATAGACATCAAACACTTCAACTTTGTCATGTGCCCACATTGTGAGTTGTCCTGCAGCTACATCTATCAAAGCAAGACCATTAGCTAAAAATGGACGCCCTAAAATAAATAGGACCTCTAGATCTTCATCAAAGTCCAAAACAATGAAATCCATGGGAAAAACAAGTGACCCCATTTATACTAGCACATCCTCAACCACCCCATCAGGTCTTGCACGTGAACAATCAGCTAGATGCAAAAATACCTGTGGTGGGATGTGGACTTCCCTACCCCATTTTTTTAAACAACAAAGTAGACATCAAATTTATGTTGGCCCCAAGGTCACACAATCCCCGGGCATTGATAGTCTACCCAATAGTGATCGGAATGGTGAAACTCCCTGGATTTTTAAGCTTATTGGCAGTCTGTTTTGAATTCGAGATGTGCACTCTTTAGTAAGTGCAACAGTGGCATACTCTATTTGTCTGCTCTTGTTAGCCAGAATATCCTTAATGTACTTGGAATACTTTAGAATTCCCTATAGAACATCAAAAAGAGGAAGATTAATGTGCACCTGCTTTAACAAATCAATTAACTTCTAAAAACATGCTTTCTCCTTTTCCTTTCTCAGCCTTTATGGGAATGCGGGAGGTGGCTTCATACTTCTTACATTGTCTTCATTGTTCGCATCTTTTTCAGCCTGTGCTTGCCTTTAATCTCTCAGCATAGCCCTAGAAGTTACTTTCTTGGGCTCTAACTCCTCCAACTATCTACAGTTTTGAGTAAAAACCTCATTAACCTACTTGGGATTAGGATCAGTATCACTTGGCAGACCTTCCTCAGGTCTAGTGTTTTATGCCCTAGCAAGCGGATCCATCTTCACCTCTAGAGTCTTTGTGGCTAACTGCTGATTTTTTATGTCAGCAGCCATCTGTGCTTGATCAGCAGCCATCTGTGCTTGACTAGCCATGATTTTCTTCAACATCTCCTTAATATTGCTAGATGTGGCATTAGAGTTAGCACTATGTGCTTGTTGCTGAAGATTCTAGTTTCCCACCTTGTTCCTAAACTGATTCTGATTTACATTCTACCCCTGATATCCACTCATTGAGAAGTTTGGATGATTTTTCCAAGCTGGGTTATAAGTATTTCCAAAATTTTGATTTCCTTGACATTGAGCATTACCCATAAAGTTTACTGACTCTGGATTTGCCCTGCACGCATCTGCTGAGTGGTCACCATTTCCACACACCTCACACCAAGTCTAAGTTTGTTGCACCATATTCACAAGAGCATGTGGCTGCCCCAAAGTCAGGTTGCTAAATTGAGTGTTCATCTGATTCTGCAAAGACATAATTTGTGCTGCTATGGCTGTCAGTTGGTCCACTTCTAATAACCCTGCAGTCTTCTTTGTAGTGCTCCTCGAAACGTCTGCATTCTATTCTGGATTTCCCTGTGATATGCGATTTAGGAGTGTATACAACTCATCATATGTTTTTTCTAATACATGTCCACCAGTTGCTGATTCCAGAAGAATCTTCGTGTGAAGTTCAAGTCCCTCTATAAGGGTATGCACCAGAACTTCATTAGTCTGATGATGGTGAGGACAATCATGAAGCATGGACTTGAACCTTTCCCAGGCTTGATACGGATTTTCACCATCTTTTTGTCTGAAGCTCAAAATCTCGCTTCTCAACTTTGCAGTCTTTCCAGATGGAAATAAATGGATCAAGAACTTTCTCGCCATATTGTACCAGGAGGTGATGGAGTTAGGTGGTTCAGCTTTTAACCACCTCTTTGTTTCCCCTAACAAGGATAAAGGAAAATGTGTGAGTCTCACATAGTCAGAAGAGACTCATGTGGGAATACAAGTGTTGTTGATCTCAAGGAAATTCTGCAAGTGTTGTTGTGGATCCTCATGAGATAGCCCTGTGAACTGTCCGTTGGTGTGCAATAGTTGCATCATATTCTGTTTAAGCTCGAAATGACCTCCTGCAGCCAGTCTGTGGAAGCTGGAAGTGACATTATTGGCAAGTGGGATTGCGACCTCACGAACTGACCTTGTTGTTGCCATCTCGATAGGAATAACTTCCTCTACCTGATCAGCCAGCTGAATTTGTTAAATTGGATATTGAAAAGTAGTTGTTCTTCGTCTGATGAAATGCTCGTTCAGGCTCCAAGTATGGCTTTACCAATTCTCTATCCCTTGCCAGGTTTAAGAACAAAATGACCCTGCAAAAACAGCCGCTAAGATCAAGTTGTCAACACTTGTATAATATAACAAAAAAATAAAATTAAAAAAATTACTAATTGCTTAACTCCCCGGCAACGGCGTCAAAAACTTGTTGTGTCCAAATGCACACGCAAGTGTATGCGGTCGTACAAGTAATATAGTAGCTCTTTTGAGCTAGATATCGAACCCATAGGAACTATGTGCTTAGCAATTCACCTACTTTAATTTCTAGTAACATTTCAGAAAAGCTTTGTGATTTAACAGGAAGATTTGTAAGATTATAATAGTTACTTATTGTAGAGAATAATAAAATAAAGTAATAACGAATTTAGCAAAGGTTGTTAATAATATCAAAGAGAGACTCTAGGGCTACGGCATTTACCACAATCATGAATAGTAACTATTCATCTCAATGAACCTAACTTCTCTAATTACTGATTTCGGGGTTAATGATATGATCCGAGAATGGTCATCCTCTAAATAATCTACTTGAACTAATCTCACAACTACATCATTGAGCAGGGATGTGAGTTTCCAATTCAAATACATTCATGGTTTCATCCTATTTATAACCGAATAAGGCACACTAATTATATTGCTATCTTAGTTGATAATCACCCTAACGTGAGCCAGAGGTGATCTTATTCCTCGTGTTCTTCGTCCTATTCTTACATTCCCTTGGTTAGTTCACGCGAGATTTAATCACTTATTCTAATGTTGATCAGGCACTAAAATAGTAAGCACAAGAGCAATTAATTGAGAAACAAGCTTCATTTGTTCAAATAGAATACTAAACAGTTATGTTCTAGCCGTAACCCCGGAACAAGGGTATTTAGCTACTCATAATCTAGAATAAAACACCAAAACAATTGTTAACCATACCAAAGTATTGAGTAGTTGAGTTACAAGATGAAAAACCCTAATCAATACCCTTATGCTCTCTAGTCTCCTTCAAAATAATGTGTAACCCTTCTACAAGACGTCCTTGGGGTATTTATAGATGTGTGTTCAAAATTACTCCCGCGCCCCTAAATACTTCTTTATTTTCTAAACGGACATTGTCGTCTGGCGGAGGGTCGCGGCACATGGCCCAATGTAGGGCCTAGAGGCTTGTGATGCCAAGCCAGTGTGGAGCACACCCAGTGGACCTCTGTGGCTGGTCAAGTGGCGCAGGGGTAAATGCTATGCCACTGGACGTGCGGTGCAGGGCTCATACTTTCATTTATAATTAATCCAATATCCAAATCCAAGCTCAATTTGGTACAAAAAATAGTGAATTCAAGTGTAGAAGATGAAAAAAAATAGTACTCTCTCAATCTTCCTTGGGTAGTACTCTCAAAACTATTCAAAAAAAACTAATCAATTCTTTCAGGTACATAACCCAAAAAGGGTTTTAGACGCTTCCCAAAATGTCACTTGAAAGTTGACAAAAATGCTCTTTGGGCGTGGTGCAACGCGACGTGCGGCATGACTTGCGATTGCACCACGCATTGTGTGCATCACATGCCCCTTGTCAGTCATCCAATGACTTCAGTTGTTGAGGTGGTGATGTGCGAGTAGAGGTTTGGACCATAGATCGCATTGTGTGGGTCGCACGACGGTCATACCTCATGGCAGATTCTTCCTTGTTTTTGATCACCTTCATAGTTCAAATCTTTTTGAGATCTTTGGGTTCAATTCCTTTGTTTTCTACTTTTGACCAGGAGTACCTGCATTTTCATCAATAAAGGAAATAAGTACCTTTAAATCTCATCAAAACATGGAAATAATTCATGAATAAAGGCTTAATAAGTTGGTAGATTAACATCTTATCAAACCCCCAAACTTGAACTATTGTGTGTCCTCAAGCAAGATACTCACAAAGTAAAGAATGAATTATACTCTAAAACACACAGGGTGTACACAAGATTAATCTAACTCTAAAAATTATAAAAATAACAAACAAAGAAATTCAAACAAAGAGACTCAACTACAATGCTAATCTCAATTTGGGCCACCATATTCACAAGGCAATTTCTCATTTCAAAATGTTCATCAAAAGACTTCTTTTCTCATTCAAAACAAGGGAATTTGTCATTCAAAAACAAGATATTCAAGCTTCTCAAGTCATTGGCATGAACCTTCAAGGTTGCCTCGAGAATAGCCATACAGATTGTCTCATCCATTCCTCTCAATTGAAATAGAGACTTCATCATTCCTTTTAAGTGTGTGATGCCACTCACAACAGGAGATAATCCCACTCTTTATCATACAATATATGATCAGAAGAGATTATAAGAGAACCAAAAATACTCTCACTCTCTCAAGGAAATTTGAGTGCACACTCACTGAACCATAGGCTTGCCCTTGATGTGATTCACCACTAATGTAGAGTTACCAACCTTGGAATCACTAAGGACTAGCGAGTTATGATGTTGGCTGGGGTTAAGGTAAGGGTTGCATTTGGCTCAAGTGACTAAACCTCCCTAACACTCTTTGTGATCATTCAAAACACCCCTCACATTTTCAAAAAATTACTTCACCTTATTTCTCCCTCTCAAAATCCCAAGGTTCCCCTTTAACTTGATCATTCAACTTCCTTTATCACCTTTACTTGGTAGCACCAATTCCTTCTTTTCTTTCCATTTTGTTCATTTCATTGGACAATTTGAAGCAACTTTTATTCTTATCATATGGTGCTGCCTTGCATTGAAACACATCCTTTTCTTCTCCACAATGGTGCATGCACCCCCAAACTTAGGCTTTTGCCTATGTTATCATTTCAATTTCCACCCACCCCAAACTTAGGCTTTTAGTCTATGTTTTAATTTTCAGACATTAGGGAGGATGGGTGCAAAAATCTAGGTTCCTAAAAGGTCAAGGTATCAACCAGGTGCCAAAAAAAATTCACAAGCTCAAAGGGGCTTACAAGGATCAATGTAAAAGGGAAGTCAATTTGGGTGAAATGGCTTATTCAAAAAGGGCCAAAGGTCATCTTTCAAGCTCGGTTACATCGAGGATTTTTCCTTGAATCACATTTGGGGCGTCTATACAATCCATGCATACACGAACTAAGTACAGCCTTACCACACAAGGTATCACACACAAGAACTTGATAATGAGTCTGAAAATCAATTGAGACAAATGACTTTGGACAAGCTATTTTGAGTTCTTTTACACACTCGTTTATGAATCAATCAAGCCAAACAGGGAGTGTGCAAGTCATGACAAGAGAATGCTTTGCTCAAAATCATTTTCCCTCTTTCCCTCAATTTTCAAAACTTCTTGCCAAGAAATTTTTTTTGTGGGCCTATTTCCAAACAAGCAAAACACAAACTCAATTTTAAACTAAAACTTGGTATTTTTCCTTAAGAAAGTCGCCTCTCAATCTATCATAGGAAAACACCAACCTGGTTCAACAAAAAAATAAACAAAAGAAAATAAAAAATAAAAGAAACAATTTGCTCCTTGGAAAAAAATTGTGGTATGAAGAAAATCTTTGGAGTTTATTCACTAATCTACTATTAACAAGGCGACTAAATTTTAAAAGCGCTTATGAATCATTTCAAATTGAGCCTTAGCGTAGTAAGCACATTTACAAGGCACAGGTAGTGAATGAATGAATCGTGTAGAACCAACTCGATGATATTGCAAAATCATCAATAGAAATAAAGCATCAAGCCTGACAAGAGCACAGTTAAAGCACTAACAACAAAATAAACAAAATAAAAGGCCTGGAAAGGGAAATATCATAATCATCCAACACATGCCCGACAAAGGCCAAATAAAATATCTAGCAGGGAAATAAAAATATCAAGACCCGACAAGAGAAATAAAAACAATATCTCAAAAGCCTGACACGGGCCACCAACAGCAATAATAAGACTGCACCACCTCCCCCACAAGAATAAAAAATTTCCCTCAATGCTTAAGCTCAAACATGTAAGAAAAGGGTGCAAGAACTCCCTATACGGCTAATCCTCACCATCTGCTTGCTTTGTCGCCTCTGTACTGGAACCTGCACCACCATTACAGGAGTGCAAAGTGAGTTGCAACTATCTGAGTGCCTGCTGGAGTGCTCGATCCTCATCATCAGCCAACTCCTCATCATCATCCTCGTAGGCAGCAAACAAGTCATCCATGGGACCGGGAGTGTGATGGGATTAAGTCATGGCCTCATTCAAGGCACTCAAGTCTGTATCATCAATCTGGTCCTTCCCTTTTACCTTGTCAAAATCTTTACGGATCTCTTTCACAGCACCCTCGATTCTATCCACCCTCTTACAAAGGTTACTCACGTTGTTCACTACCTCCTTCATGGCCCTCTTTACAGCTTTCTGAATCAAATCGGGCAGCTTGTTAGCTAGGTCGGTCAATTGCCTATCATAAGAATAGGTTAGGTCAACCATCTTTTAGAGGCCACCCCGGGTCAAGGTCGATGAAGGTGGTGGGGATTCTTGAGGTGCAGCAACTGCAAGATTTCCCAACTCCATGGGAGTAGGTACTTCCAAAGCTGATCTAGAAGGAGAGGAACTAGTGGGCTCAACATCTGAATCATCAACCTCAATATCTTCAAGAGCTTGCATCCTTCGCCTCTTTATTCTAGGGGTATCTATGTTTGTCTTCTTTGCGAGGTCAAGTACACTAGTGGCAGGGGTAGGCACATCACAGATGAAGTATGGTATTCCAGCCTTAGCATAGAGCTTGCTAATAAGGACAAGGTAGGCTAATTAATCACCACCCCGATGTGATTTTCTTTTGATCACGACTACTGTTATCTTTCTAAAATTAATATTCTCCCCTGACATAATAGCAACAAGAAGAATGGCCCCATCATGGGTAACCTTTTGATCATCTTGAGAGGGGAAAATCTAGAGCAGAAAAGTTCATACCACAGGCGTGCCTCAAAGTATAGAGTCTTTCATGGAATAGTACCCCTCATAGTGGCCTAGAGGGGAGTCCCAAGAGCAATGATGGTGGAATCCCATTCAAGTGGATTTGTCTCCACAAATAACTTAGCCCCAAGTGCTGGTTCAGGCTCAATTGGGTTCAGACCCTAGTAAATGGAGTTGAGAGCATTAGGAGTGATGCAGATTTCCTTGCCCCGCACAGTGATGGAGTCCAAACAAGGGAAGTCTGTCACATTGCCCTTGTACCTCATAGAATTCTGATAGGCCTGATAAGAGGCAAAGAATTCATGAACTACCTCCTCATGATAACCATCGGGCACCTCTTGCAATGGGAACCATTGGCGCTTCAAGAACTGGTGGTGGATGTTAGGCAGGTCATCCTAAACTACTACCAAGTTGAAGCTCTACTCTAGGTTGAATGTTCTTTTCTTGTCCCTATCATAGACATCTTTCATACCTTCAACCCCAAAGCAAATCCTTTCCTCCTACAAAACTTGCACAGGAGGAGGTGTTGTGGCCGCAACTGGGGCTGTCGTTTTGCCCTTGGATGTGGAAGAGGAGGTAGGATGAGTTGGTGCCCTCCTTGTATTGCGCCCGGAGTTTCTCCTGCCAGAAGACATGGTCTGCATAGGAAGATTGTGAGTACTAAAAGGAGATAGCAAAATCTTTTTGTGTTTTGAAGTATTTGAAAGAAGAAAATGCTACAAGAAGATAACAAAAGAAAAAGAATTGGACTGAAAAAAGAGGAGAAAAACACATCAGGTGACTAATGGCTTGTGCGATCCATGTACAGACCATACCTAGAGATATGTGTATCACACATTGTGTCACACAGGCTAACAGAAACCTGAATGGATTCTGCTTCAGTGTCTGAAAGCAGGTGCGATTCACACCAGCCATTGTGCGTGTTGCACAAGCCTCTGCCCTACAATTCAGTGAATTGGCAACCAATTTAAATGATGTGCGAAGCCTTATGCATTTCGCACGTGGAGATATGTAGGTCGCATGTAGAACGCATAACAAAATAGTTGGAATTTTTCAATTCCTTATTTTCCCATGTGTTAGGTATGTGACTCATAGAGCAACACCTGTGGAATGCACGGGATCAAATCAACAACACCAATTTCAATAGTGCTAGCATGAATTGACCAAAACCAAATCATCTGGGTACTCAGACTTCCCCGAAATCATAATCAAAAACTCAATATAGGCTCAACGATTTACCTTAAGAGGGACGTTACCCCTTCTATCATCGATAACATCAAGCCTTTATGAAACACATAGGCACATTTAGTGCACAATAATTCACTCCACTCAACCAAAGCGCTCATCGGATAAATATATTCAATTAAAACAAGACACGGGCGCAGTGGTAACAACAATTTTAGCCTAATCAATATGATTAAATAAAAACCTTGTGAAAATGATGATTTGCCCTTAAGAATGACGTCACTAAATCTATCGTAGGGCTAAAGCATGCATCAGCTTAAGTGGTTTACTCAGAATTTACCCAAAACACTAATATCAGGGTAAAAAATTAAAGCAAAGCACATGCATTATCATAAGAACAAGATCTACCAAGTTTATCACAAGTAAAATCAATAATATACCAAAAATTTTGGTCCCAAAATTTTTGTATCTCACCCACAATAAATATGGAAGAATAAATAAGCATGCTTCACAATAAGAGTTCTCAATCTTCTTAAAAACACTGATTTAACATTGAGAAACTTACCACGAGTAGAGAATATGGAGGAAAAATCAAAAATTGAAGCTTTTGGAGTACCAACAATGGTGACCCAGACCTTGACTGGAAAATGACAGTAGCGGCGACTGGTGGTGTGATGGTGACAGAGTTTGGGTGAAGGGGGAGAAGATTTTTGGGAGAAGTAGGAGATTTGAGGGGATTTTGGGAGAAAGTAATTGAGGTTTATGGGAGTCTAATGGAGAAAATTAGTGGGGGTGAAGGTTTATAATAGAGAAAAAGAAGAAGAAAAGTCGCGGGATAGATATTGGGTCGGGTCAGTTAATGGATGATCAACAAAATTATTTAAACTTACTTGAGTACAGCATGATGTGCGTTTCGCACATACTATTATGCGGCTCACACATCACGTCACACCAACCAATTTTTGAACCGCAATTTGCCTAACTTTCTGACTTGGGGAGTGACAGAGGTGCGATGCACACAACAGAAGGTGCGACTCGCATAACCTATCACATGTCACCTCCATTTTTCAATATATTTCCCAGCTCACTAGATTGGCGTGTGGTGCCTTGTGTAATCTGCACAATGTGAGGTGCGATATGCACAGCACTTCGCACTTCCCTTATGATGCTTTCCTTTCACTTGGTTATTTTTTTATCTTTTTGCATTCCTAAAACAAGCCAAAAATAATAAAAGTTGATAAAAATAAAGTAAAAATACTTGGGTTGCCTCCCAAGAAGTGCTTGATATTACGTCGCGGATCGATGATAGTACCTCAACTTTCAACCATTATCTGGAAGCATGCCAATTCAATTGGCATGGCCCCATCCAAAGTGATGAAAGTGCTTCCTCAAAATCTTAATCAACTCATCTTGTTGCCAAGTTAAAAACACCTTAGATTAGGGTACCTCCTTCATCTCACACTCACTAAGGGCTTTAACCAACTTGCCCTCGGTATTAATCATCGACACAACTCAAAATTTGTCCAGTGGTTTGGCAGGTTGGCACACATTGAAAGTCATTTCTTCACTTCCCATAGGAACTTAAGTTCACCAAGATCCATATCAATAAGAGCTCTCCTTGTTGCCAATAATGGTCGCTCTAATATGATGAGCACCTCAAGATCAACGTCATAATCAAATACCAAAAAGTCGACCGGTAGGATGAACTTGTCCACCTTAACTAGGACATCAAATAATATCCCCAAGGGATATTTATTTAAATGATCGGCCATTAGTAATCTCATTGGAGTAGGCCTAGGGGTGCATAAGCCTAACTTCTTTTAAATCACAAAGGGCATCAAGTTGATACTCACTCCAAGATCACATAAGGCCTTTCGAAACAAAAACAACCCAATAGTGCATGGTATGGTGAACGCTCCCGGATCTTTCTATTTAGGGGCAATGTTACTTATCGTCACTGCACTACAGCTGTAGGACACTTCCACCATCCCCACTTCAAAAACTCACTTCTTTTTTAATAGCTCCTTCATAAACTGTGCATACCCCAGAATTTATGTAAGAGCATCAACCAAAGGAATGTTAATTGCTAGTTTGTTGTACATGTCAACAAACTTTTTGAATTGGGAAGTTTTCTTTTTCTTGGCTAATATTTGAGGGAATGGAGGGGGTCCTTTAGATACACTTAGAGCGCCCTCCTCAATATCAATTGCAATTTGAGAAGAAGAATCAGTCTCATCCTTTTCTTTACATGGATCATCATCATTTGAATTCACATTGGGTGCACTAGGCTTTACCCCAACAATCGGGATTTCATCAAATTTGTTATCAACCATAATCTCCTCTTCCATTTATTTATTTGGCTCTACAATAATCTCAATATCTAGATTCTTCACCCCACTACACATTCGTCCACTCCTAGTGACAATTGCTATCACATGGCCATCGTTCTTTGGGTTCGCCATCGTGTCACTTGGAAGTGTCCCCTTCATCTGCGGATTCATTTGTGAAGATAGGTGGTTCATTTGTGCCTCAAGGTGCTTGATAGAGGTTGAATGGCAACTCACCATTTGGTGAAGAGTGGAAACCTCACCTTTCAACTCTTTCACCCTATTGTTCATTAACTCTACTCTTTTCAACACCTTTTGCAATATATCTATAATTTTAAAGTGTCCAGGGTTGCTCATGGTAGGCTGATACAAAGGGGCATTGGATTTTGGTGGAGGCATATAGGGGTTGGTACTACGATTATTATAATGATCACCGTCTCTTTCACAATCACGCTATAGACCCTCACAGTCTCTAGCTGACTCCCTATCTCTCCACTAATTTCCTTTGTCCCTGTTCCAACCTTGGTTCTTATCTCTCAGATGTCAAGGACCTTAGTTGGTACCTTGGTACCCGGGTCGAGAACCCACCACAAGATAACATAACTCCTCATCTGTAGGGGAGTACACACCTTTATCATAATCTCTAGAACCATAAGTTTCCACATCATTCACACTTTTATTGCCAGCCCCCGTTACATGTTTGGCCAATAGATCAATTTGCATTAACATCTTGGCCATTGCTTTATCCCTCTCTTCATCCTTTCACTTTATTTCACTTGTCATAATAGATGAAGTCACCCCTGAAGAAACATTGGTCTCTCTAGTATGCCATGCAAGATTTGTCTTTGTTATTCGCTCAAGAAGAGCCGAGGAAATACCATATTATTGGTCTATGAATGTTTTGCCTGTGAGGTTATTTGCCACGGATTTGTTCATTGAATTCAAGTCTCGATTAAAACTTTGGAGTAAGACATTGTCGGGCAAGCCATGATTAGGACATAACAAGAGCTTTTGTTTGAACTTTAGCCATGCTTAATGCTATGGATCATTCGGGAATTGGTGAAAGTTAGTAATGTCATCCCTCAATTGCATCATTCACGAGGGAGGAAAGAACCACACCAAAAATGCCTCAACTAATCAGTTCCATGTAGTAATTGAGGCTTCCGGAAGCTGTTCAAGCTAAGTTATTGCTTCCCCTGTGAGAGAGAAGGGAAATAGGCAGAGACGGATGGACTCTTGCATGATATGATATATGTTGAAGGGTTGACAAATCTCTATGAAGTTCTAAATATATCGGTTGGCATCCTCATGTGTCAACCCTCTGAATAGACCCTTCATCTTAATCAAGTGGAGCATGGTACTCATGACATGAAATGTGGCGTTTCCAGCAATGGGTGGTAGGTGGATTGCACCTACACCACCATAGACCATGGGATCAGGATCTGCGTCTATATACCCGTCTACGCTTTCTTGGTTGCCCACTTCTCTCATGGGCACCCTTTCCAAACAATCACAAACAACAAAAAGGTAAAAAGAACAAAAACTGAACAAAGTAAACTCAAACGAGAATCAATTGGCAATTCAAAAACCACTCCCCGGCATGGCACCATTTTTTGATGATACTCAAAAGCACTCTCCCATAAGGAGGTGGTAGCAATCGTTAGAGCAAAACAAATAAGTAACCCAATAAGTGTTGAGGTCGAATCCACGGAGAGTGGAGTAGTGATTTGCTAAAAGATCTTAGATAGATAATCATCAAGAGAGAAAATGTTCAAACAACTTAAAAAGTAAAAATTGAAGGGATTGTAAAGGGAAATTATGTAGAAACTTTGATTTCAACTACAAGCGGCAAGTAAACACAAGATTTGTATCAATTAGAGAAGACTAGGGGTATGCTTCTGATGGGATTCGTCAAAGGGTTAGGCTAATTGATTAATTAAGCAAATTCTCAATGAATGATACACATAGGATTTGTTTTAGTCATATTCAGTAATCTCTCGATCCTCCGAATATATATCCCAAGGTGTTTTTTTCAAGTACCATAGTTTTTAACACAAACCAACCAATGCAATTACTTGGGGAAGTCATATTATTTCAAGCTTAGACTCTTAGATGAGAATTTCCATCGATTAAGCTATTTCTATCCTCAATCTAAGGTGAAAACCTCAAATTCCCACTATTAAATTTCTATCTGAATTATGAACCCCTCTTTCAAGCAAGAACACAATTAAGAAAACTCAATTAATGTTTGCAACCATCAATTTTATGATTAAAACTTGAGGAATTCAATAGACCCATATCAATTCATCAATTATAAGCTCAATTAAACAAGACCCATACCCAAATTCAAACACCTATCTTACATATACCCTGAGACAAGGAGATTAGCTACTCATGCTAAGGAAATAAGAGAATATACCAATTGGATAACTCATACTTCCATTCATAATTAAGCCAATATCCAAATTCAAGCTCAATTTAGTACAAAAATGGTCAATTCAAGTGTAAAAGATGAAGAGAAATAGTACTCTCTCTATCTTCCTTGGGTAGTACTCTCAAAACTATTCAAAAAAAACTGTTCAATTCTCCCAGGTACATACCCCAAAAAGGGTTTTAGAAGCTTTCCAAAATGTCACTTGAAAGTTAACAAAAATTCCCTTCGGGCATGGTGCGATGAGATGTGCAGTTGCACCATTCATTATGGGCATCGCATGCCCCTTGTCATCCAACCAATGACTTCAGTTGCTGAGGTGGTGAAGTGCGAAGAGAGGTGCAGACTTTATATCGCATTGTGCGGGTCGCACGGCGGATGCACCTCACAGCAGATACTTCCTTATTTTTTATCACCTTTACACTTCAATTCTTTTTGAGCTCTTTGGGTTCAATTCCTTTGTTTCTACTTTTGACCAAGAGTACCAGTATTTTCATCAATAAAGGCAATAAGTACCACTAAATCTCATCAAAACATGGCAATAATTCATGAATAAAGGCTCAATAAGTTTTTAGATTACCAACTTATCAGTTGTCCTCCTTCTTCTTGATCAATCTTTGAGGGTACGGGGGAGGAAATTTAGGCAACAGCTTTGTCTCACTCAAAATTTGGTCCTCTTTTTCCTCCTCTATATCGATCACAACTTGATAAGGTGACTCAATCTTTTCCTCCTCTTCACTTGGACTTTCATCAACTACATCTGCACTCTTCTCATCAACATTCAACATGGGTTCACTAGGCTTCACCCAAACCTTTGGATTCTCATCACTTCTCTTTTCAAGCACTATTTCTTTGGTTACATTGCCGACACTATGAAGTACTTCCCACTTCGAGTGACAATAGCTATAACATGGCCATCATTCTTTGGGTTAGGAAGAGTGTCACTCAGAAGTGTACCCTTCATCTGTGGGTTCATTTGAGCTGATAAGTAGTTCATTTGAGCTTTGAGATTCTTGATTAAGGCCGAGTACGAACTCACGGTTTGAGTGAGGTTGGAAACATCATTTTTCAAATATCTAACCCCATTATCTGTGGACTCCATCTTATTCGAAACATAGGCCAACATGTCTTCAATCATTAAACTAGTGGGGTCACTAACTCCCGTTTGAATTAGAATGGCATCGGCCTTAGGAGGAGGCACGTATGGATTTGCGCTTTGGTGATTGTATTGATCACCCTCTCTTTCATGATCTTTAACTCTCCATGGGCCATCGCGGTCTCTATCTCAATCATGATCCCTCTATGGGATACCTCTCTCTTTGTTTCAACCTTGATTCTTATCCCTTGGTCGCCAAGAGCCTTGATTGGCTCCTTGGTACCCTGGACAACAACCCCCCATTTGATTTGACATATAGTGGACCTTATCATCAAACAACGCATAAGCCTCATCTTCTTCATGGTTCTTGGATCCATGAGCCTTAATGGCATTCATATTTTTGACTCCGCCACCTGTCATATATTTGGCAAGCGATTCAACTTGATACATCCTTTTAGTCATATAGTCATCCCTTTATTCCTCCTTTTTCTTATTTCATTGGTCATGATAGTGGAGGTAACACCTGATGTCACCTCGGCCTCCCTCGTGTGCCAGGCTCTATTTGTCTTGGTCATTCTATCCAAAAGGGCCTTCACAAGTCCAAATATTTAATCCATAATTGAACCCCCTGCTAAGTTGTTTGCTACAGACTTGGTCATGGAATCTAGTGATCGGTAAAAACTTTGCAAAATTACTCCATCCAGTAACCCATGGTTTGGACACAATAACACTTTTTTCTTGAACCTCAACCAAACCTCGTGTAAATGTTCACCCGGAAATTAATAGAAGTTCTTGATATCATCATGGAGCTGCAACATTCTCGAAGGTAGGAAGAATCAATCTAAGAATACCTTGACCAAACCATTCTATGGGGTGATAGAGCTTTCAAGTAGATCTTCTAACCAAGAGGTTGCTTCCCCTATGAGAGAGAAGGGAAATAATTTTAGTCAGATTGACTCTTGACTGATGTTGTGGATGTTTCATGGTTGGCAAATTTCTATAAAATTTTGAATATGCTAGTTAGCATCTTCATTTGCAAGTCCTCCAAATAAGTCTTTTAGTTGAAGCAAACATAGCATAGTGCTAGTTACATGAAAGACCTCATTACCAACGGTGTGAGGTAAGCGAATGGCACTTGCTTCACCAAGTACTACCAGCTCATCCTCCACATCCATGAAACCATCAACGCTACCTTGTTTGCTAGCATGACTCATGATCGACTTGTTCACAACACAAAACCAACAAATAATGTAAAGGAAAAACAAGATGCAAAACTAGTGGAATTAATAAACAAAAGATGGCAATCAAAAACCAATCCCTGGCAATGGCACTATTTTTGATAACTTCCAAAATAACTCTCTGATTAAGAAGGTGGCTACGTTCATCGCAAAAAAAGTTATCCAACAAGAGTTAGGGTTAAATCCATGAGGATTGGAACAAAGATTTATAAAGATTTGTAAGTTAATTCACACAAACAAGTGTAATGCATAGACATAAAAGTAAAATGGGGTAAATGATTTAGCAAGTAAATGCAAATTGTAAGGAATAACAACAATTAACATGATTGTCAATAACAAAGATAGAGGAACTAGAGGTGTGCTTCTGGTGGGATCATATCATTAGAATTGGAATTAATCATTCAACTTATGTTCGATTATAGTGCGGGTAGCCTTGGTTAAAACTATGTTCAATTGTTCTTCAATCAACCAAACATATATACCTTGGGTTCTTTCAAACCCCAAGGTTTTAGCAACAAACCAACCAATTAGCTTAAGTAGGTTAAGCTATTTTTAGTTTCAAATTTTGGTGGAAATCCCCAAATCCTCACTATGAATCCTTAACCAATTGTAGAACTTCTTTCTCAAGCAAGAGCGTAATTAGAAAGCTAAATCAATATTTGCAACCATCAATTATTTAATTAAAACTTGAAGGATTCAATAGACTCACACATAATAATCAATTATAAGCACAAATAATTAATATCCAATTCTAATTTCAAATACTCATCATGCACACACCCCTAGAAGATAATTAGATACTCATATTAAAGTAAATAGAAAATATACCAAGTGGGTAATCATCAATTCCATTCATATTCATAAGACTAACTTCAATTCCAAGCATTGAATGGTTAACAATGGTGTTTTTACAACTTTTAAGGAATAATTAGCTAATAAAATTATACTCTAAAGTGTACTCAATCCAACTATAAAAATTGGGGGGAAAACAGAAGTAATATTCCTTGAACAATTCTCAAAAATAGCCTTGGAAGCTTCCCAATTACGCAACTAAGTTTTGGACTATTTTTCCCTTTGGATCACTTGCAACTCGGTCTGTCTGGGAACCTGTGGCCGCATGTGGTGACTTGCAGCATACAGGTGCCAAGTCCTGTAGGCAGTGAGAAATGTACTCCTGCGTCTCAGCATGCGCGGGCACCTGTGGATGCATGTGGTGACTTGCGGCATGCATGTGCCTGATCTTCCAAGCAGGCTTCAATGCTCCTCATGCATTAACACCTGCGAAATGCAGGTGCCAACTTTTGGAACGCATGTCATGATGCACATATCTATCAGATCTCTTCTCTTCCAATTTTCTCTTGACTTAGCTTCCTTTTATAGCTCATTTGGGTTCAAATCCTCTTCTTTCTTCATTTCATACAAATGTCTGCATATAAGAGAATAGAAGCATAAAAGTCCTTCTACATAGCATCAAATCAAGGAAATAATTCATGTTTAAGAGCTAAATAATTTGGTAAATTACAAACTTATCACCAACCTGAACCTTACCCTTATACTTAGCCAATTTTAGAAAGATAGAATAAAACCCAATTTTTAATTTAATCATAATGAAAGTCAAACTAATATAATAAAAGCGAAGAGAATTCAACTAACTAAAACATCTCAAAGAATTGAAGGTTACAATACAAGAACTCTAATCAAATTTGTGTCTAAGATATCCAAACATAACCAAAATAAATAAATAAGAGGTTCATTATCCGAAAGAAGGACAACAACTCAAAGAGAATCCATGGCAGCCTGAGAAGTAGTGCTCACCCTTGGATTAAGTGTCAATCGCCTAGCCTAGCCGAGGTCGCGTCTTAGTCTCTGGAACATGGTTTGCACTTAATAAAAGAAGAGCACAGAATAGTTTCAGTACAAAATACTATGTACTGGTAGGTATCATAGGTTGACTCAGTTTAGAACAGGTATGTAATTAAATCAAATAACAAGCAAGTGGCATTCCAACACATAGGAAGTAATTTAGTTAACAGATAGTTATCACAAGTCAAGTCAATGATAGAAATATCAAGTTCAACAAGTCACCATATGTCACCATAGGAATACAGGAGAAATCAATTTCAACAGTAACAATACATTGAATCTAGGTCCATCTAACTCTCATCAATGCAACTATTACCTCTAGTATCATCTCAGTCCACAGTACTACCTCACCATGCCTGACCATAAAACAATGCAATAGTCAAGAAAAGTGTATACACATGCTAAAGGATATTATTTTTGTCCAACTAACCATGACCTGCATGGGACACACAAGGTACATGTACCCGCTGGAACCTTTTTCCATTGATGAAAATATCAATCCGTACCAGCATGGTACTCGATCCCTGTACCATCTTGGTATCCGATCTCAAAATAATTGAAAATATCAACCTGTATCAGTGTGGTACCTGATTTCTATATCGGAGGAGTACCTGATCTCACAGTAAGTAAAAGGCAAAATAGTCTGACAGACCCTTGTACTTGTCTCCTTTTGTAAATTGAACCCTCTTACTCACCCCTTTGTCAATCGAACTCTTAAACTCAATAAAACATAACATTTTAAACCAATTTCTCATTCGATCAGTGTGTATGTAATACACGCAATTACACATGAAATTCCATGTCATTTTTATTTCACACGTAAGAAATTAAATGTTAAAAAAATTAAAACAAATAGACCACTTTTTATTTTCAACATACATTTCTCCATATTTGCCATAAATTAAGCACCAGATTCATGCCAAATAGGTAAAATTCTTTCTCATTTGGCTTGAAATTTAACTATATGTTCACAAATACAAACTCAATGAACCCTAATCACAATTTGGATTAATTTCACAAATTCACAAGACCCATTTGTTATTCTTTAAGCTTTCTCAGGCTTATTAATGGAGTTTTTAAATTTTTCAATACCCACTATTATCCTTCACGTTAACTCTTACTCACACTTCCTGTTTGAACCCAACTAACACAAACAATGATCTCAATATTTTTAGAATCTACAAAACTAAAATTTTAGAAGAAATTTTGAAAAATACTCAGGGAATTGAATTCTTTTTGGGAGGATAGAAGGGGGAGCGGGCAGAATGAAGGAGGGAAAGGGGTGTGTTTGTATGTAGGGGGAGGGGGAGGGGGAGGGGGGGGGGGGGGGGGGGGGGGGGGGGGGGATGGTGTAGGGGGAGGTGTAGGGAGGAGGCGGAGGAGGGGGAGGAGGCGGAGGAGGGGGAGGGGGAGGCGGGGAAGGGGGAGGAGGAGGGGGAGGAGGGGGAGGAGGGGGAGGAGGGGGAGGGGGGGAGGAGAAGGAGGTGGAGGAGGGGGTGAAGGGGGATGGGGAGGGGAGGGGGAGGAGGAGGAGGGGGAGGAGGGGGGAGGAGGGTGTGGAGGAGGGGGTGGAGGAGGGGGAGGGGGGGAGAGGGAGGAGGAGGAGGGGGAGGAGGGGAAGGAGTGGGAGGAGGGAGAGGAGGAGGGGGAGGGGGAGGGGGAGGAAGGGGAGGGGGGAGGAGGGGGGAGGGAGCCGGGGAAGGGGGAGGAGGGAGGGGAGGGGAGGGAGGGGGAAGGGGAGGGGGGGAAGGAGGGGGAGAGGGAGGAGGGGAGGGGAGGAGGGAAGGGAGGAGGGGGAGGGGAGGGGGGGAAGGAGGGAAGGGGGAGGGGAGGGGGAGGGGGGAAGGGGGAGGAGGGAGGAGGGGGAGGGGGGAGGGAGGAGGGGGAGGGGGGAGAGGGGGAGGAGGGGGGAGGAGGGGGAGAGGGAGGGGGAGGGGGCGAAGGAGGGGGAGGAGGGGGGGGAGGGGGAGGGGGAGGGGGGAGGGGGGGAGGAAGGGGGGAGGAGGGGGAGGAGGGGGGAGGAGGGGGAGGAGGAGGGGGAGGAGTTACTTTATGTTTAGTAGTTAATACATACAAGTTTTTACATCTTGCTGTAAATATTTTACTGCCTGGGGCTAGTTCTATTCCTGACATTTTCCAATATAATACTAAAGATTTATCTATATTTTTATCTGATACTGCTACTGAATAATTAGCACTTATTATAAATTTAAACTTTTGGTATGACTACACTTTCTCAAAAAGTGGACAGTCTAGACACTGAGTTACAGGTACTGAAGAAAACAGTTAATAGTCAGCAGCATGACTCAAAATATGCGGAGTTAGGTCCCTCGGCAGACTCTAAACAGCCAGAACTAAAAGATGATGAATTAACTTGGCCTTTACTACGTAGTAAAGGCCAAGTTACTATGTAAATAGTAAAGGCCAAGTTACTGTGTAAATAGTAAAGGCCACTATGTAAAATTCAACTTCTATATATAGAAGTCTTTAACATAAATAAAATCATCCCTTACTCATCTTTCTCTCTCTCTCTCTTAGCATTTAATCTTTCTTTCAAATTCTGCATTCAAGATTGGTATCAGAGCTAGATAAAAAGATATAATCATCATGGACAAAGTTAACTCCGACGAGAAAACTATCAAGCAGGTATACCGATATACTTATGCAATTATATACTGTCATATGAATATGCGTAGCTAAACTCATATATTCCTGATAATCATGACTAGGGTAGAATAAATTTTATATTAGTTACTATATATTGGAATTATTCAAAGCATGTTACATAGTTTGCTAGCAAATGGGAAAAGAGAGAAGAAAAACTTCTAAGAACAGTACTATCATGAGAGGGAAACCATTGAGGCAAGAAGCCGTGTTAGGGAGTACCAAAGTATGAGAAATATTGTTTAAAGAAGAAAAGTATCTGCTTAGTACAATGCTAGTAGTGACGAATAAACATGACAGAGAATAATCTAGTTTATAGTAAGCTTATATAAAAAGTATCCTATCATAAAATATGGTTAGAGGGAATAATTGATAAAAGCATCATAAAATGACTAGTTTACATAACGAAATGATAAATAGCTATAAAACATTAGTTCTATATGCACTAAAAAGACATAAAAATAATAGAATTAAGAAGAACTATATGGGAAAAGATATTTGATAAAATAGACTATTTATTAGAACAACAATGGTATAGATAGATTTAGACAATCTAAATATGGATAACGATTGGGAAAGATATTCAGATCTAGAAATAGTATATTCAGACTAATGATTAATTACGAATATTTAAGTTATTGGAAAGAAACTGTAGAAAATATAAATTGCTTAAATAACTTAATAAAAGAAAATATAGAAGATTACCAAAAAACCCAAGATATAGAACATCTCGAATATATAATAGAAAACGTAAAAGAAATAAAAAGACTAATTCCTTTAAAAAAGGAATATTATAATAAAATATTTAATGAATAAGTACGAGGAAGAACTAACAGAAATAATTAAACAAAAAAGACAAAAAATTACACATAGGGAACAAAGACTTAGTGAAAACATATTTGCAGGAGTATGCCATAAATCAATATTAGCACAAAGAAAGGAGATATTCTACTTATACATAGAATTACAAAAACTAACATATAAATTACAACACAAATTATAAATGAATAAGAAAGAATATGTAATAGAAGAAAAAACCTTTGAAAACCTAGAAGGAATAAAAATAAAAATAGTATTTTCTAATCTAGGAAGAATATATAAGAAAATAGGAGAAACCCTGAACCTAATGCTAGAAAAAGAATCAGCTAAATTAGAAGATAGGTTAGCGGATATGGTAAGAATAATGAAAGAAAACGAAGAAATAGACAGAAAGAATGAAATAAATAAAATAAAACAAAAAGCAAAAATAGAAGTACAGAAAATAAAAAATATTAAAAATACAAAAATATTAGAATTAGAAAAGGAACTAGCAATGTTAAAAGAAATATATGAAAGTAGACAAAAAGAAAAAGAACAACAAGAAAAATTACAAAACGAAATAAGATCATTTAAAGAAAAATTACAACTAAAAGAAAATAATGAAGAACATAATTTACCAGAATTAGGAATAGATTAAATAAATAAAACAGATGAAGAGCAAAATTCAGAAACAAGTGAAACATATACTGAATTATTAAAAGATATGGAATATGATGGAAACATAAAAATAAACATGAGTAAAGTAGAAGAAAAACAAAGCACATCAGGAAAAAGAGACCCTAAACCAGGTCCAAAATACTATACAAAAAGTTATGAAAACTCAGATAGACAGGATAATATATGGAAAAAATGATATAATGAGAAATGGACACCAACTCCACCAGTAGAACAATATAACTTCTTAGATCTAGATTGCGTAACAGACACAAATAAAGTTATCCAATTATGGATAGGATATATAGCGAAACAACTAATAGACAACAAAATAGGAATGACAGAAGTACCAGAATACATAGAAAGAACATTAATAGGAATAGTAAAATTATGGTTATTAAATTTAACAGAAGAAAGTATAAAAACAGTAAGAAATAATAAAAACATAAACGGCGAAACAGCAACAACATCGATAGAGATACTACAAAAATATGAAACAGCAATAAGAAATGAATTTAGTAGTATGATGACAGAATACGAAGAACAAAATAGAGAAAAAATCATAAATAGAAATTTGATGATAAAATTAGAAATATGCAACATGTGTTATATAGACGAATACACATGTGTATTTAAAGAATACTATTATAAAGGATCATATACTACAGAAGAAAGTAAGGAAATCAGACAGTTATATTTTACAAAACTACCTGAACCATTTAGTTCAAAAATAATAAAAAGTTGGAAAGAAGCAAGACTGACAGATACATTAGGAGCCAGAATAAAATATTTACATCACTGGTATTCTAATACTTGCGAAGAATACAGAGAAAAGTTTAAAATAGAGAAAAATCTAATAAAAAATCTAGTATGTTGTAACAATAAAGTAGCACCCAAATTCGGGTGTAAAGATGAAATCAGTTATTATAAAAACCCATAATCCAGAAATAAGAGATATAAAAGATATAAATCTAAATATAGATATATAAACCCAAAAAGAAAATATTATGTAAAAAACTATAACAAAAAGACCATATAGACCAAAACGAAAGATAACAGATTGTACATGCTATAACTGCGGAAAATTAGGACATATAGCTAGAAATTGTAGATTACCAAGAAACCCACAAAGAAAACAAATATCAGAAATAATATTCGAAGAAGACGAAAAATATACACAAATAGAATACATAGACTATGAACTAGATAGCGATGATAGTATATATGAGATATCAGAAGAAGAAGAAAATGAATTAGGTACTAAATCAGAACAAATAAATGACTGAGAAAGAAATACAAATAATAAATAAAGAAGAATATCTAGATGAAGAATCTACGAATCAAAAGATAATATTTGATTTTAACATATTTGATCAAATAAAAGGAAAGGAATTAGATCTAAGTGTGGATAAAATATTTAGTATACCAATTATAAGAAATTTATTCAAAAGACAGAAAGAAGAATACTACGTAGTAAGCCAAAAAGAACATGTAATAGATTGTAAATATACACAAGGAAAAGCTAAAATACCCTTAATAAGCAGACGAATCATAAATAAAGAAATACAAGATCTAAAAGTAAGAGATCCAATAAAATACGTACATCTAGGTGGAACAGAAATATTAATAAAAGCTTGTTTTAGAGAAGGAATAGATACACCAATAGAAATATATTTGGCAGACGATAGGATAATAGAACCTGTAGAAAAAAGCATAATAAGCGCAGTTAAAGGAAATTTAATATACCAAAAGTTTAAATTTATAATAAGTGCTAATTATTTAGTAGCAGTATCAGATAAAAATATAGATAAATCTTTAGTATTATATTGAAAAATGTCAGGAATAGAACTAGCCCCATGCAGTAAAATATTTACAGCAAGATGTAAAAACTTGTATGTATTAACTACTAAACATAAAGTAACAGCAAAAAATAAAATAAATAGGATAAAGATAGAAAACCCCTTTGAAAAAATAGTTACTCTGATAGACAAAAATGAATATAGTTATAAAGAAATAGATTTTGACGAAGATTTAGAAATAGTAAAAGAAAGATTAAGCACATCTAAAAGAATAAACTATGAACCAAGATTAAGCATATCAGGTAGCAGAAGATATGAACCAAGCACAAGTATAAATTACGAACCAGAAATACAAGAATCATCCACAAAAATGATAAAACATCAAAAAGAAGAATTAAACCAATACTATATAGCGGGAATAATAAATCAACAAAAATGTTTAATATTAATAGATATAGGACAAGAAGAAAATAACATAACAAAAGAATTAGTTATGAAAGATAAGATAAAACTAAAAAATCAGTCATGTCCAGATCTACAAAAAACATTAGTAAATACTAAAGAAATAGTAAAAAAAGAAATAATTATAGGAGGAATACCAATAAAAATAAAATTCGAACTACACCAAGAAAAAAATATAATATTAGGAATCAAATGGTTAGAAAAAATGAAGACATACAGTATAGAAAATAAACAATTAATAATAACATATGATAATAAGAAAATAACAATAAAAAGAGTTTAAAAGGAGGAACTATGAAATGAAGATATATATACTAGCAAAAATAATAGTAGAAGGATATAATAATAGATATTACACACCAATAATAGATACAGGAGCAGAAGCTAATATATGTAAATACAACTGTTTACCAGAAGAAAAATGGGAAAAGATAAAAACACCAATAGTTGTAACAGGATTTAATAACGAAGGTAGTATGATTACACATAAAACAAAAAATATAAAAATACAAATATGGGATAAAATATTAACAATAGAAGAAGTATATAATTACGAACTAACAACAAAAGATATGTTATTAGGAATGCCTTTTTTAATAAACCTATATCCACATACAATAACAAAAACACATTGGTGGTTCACAACACCATGTAACAACAAAGTAGGAGCAAAAAGAGTTAATAATAAAAATAGAAAAACAACAGAATGGATAAAAGGAAGTGAAAAAATAAACCAAAAATTAGAAAACATAAATCAGTTAGATCATAAAATAGAATTGATAATATTCTCAATAGACAAGATAAAAGCCATACAAGATAAATTAGAAACATTATATAGTGAAGAACCATTAAAAGGATGGGAAAATCACAAAACAAAAGTTAAGATAGAACTAATGGAAGAAAATAATATTATAACCCAAAAACCTTTAAAGTATAATTCAATGATTTAGAAGAATTTAAAATGCATATTATTGAATTACTAGAAAAGAACTATATACAAGAAAGTAATAGTAAACATTGTAGTCCAGCATTCATAGTAAATAAGCATAGTGAACAAAAAAGAGGTAAAAGTAGAATGGTCATAGATTATAGAAATCTAAATGCCAAAACTAAAACATATAACTACCCAATACCAAATAAAATATTAAAAACAAGACAAATCCAAGGATATAACTATTTCAGTAAATTTGATTGTAAATCAGGATTCTACCATTTAAAGTTAGAAGATGAATCTAAAAAACTAACAGCATTTACTGTACCCC
Source organism: Jaltomata sinuosa (assembly GCA_003996215.1). NCBI lineage: Eukaryota > Viridiplantae > Streptophyta > Magnoliopsida > Solanales > Solanaceae > Jaltomata > Jaltomata sinuosa. Next base: position 14,784 of record QJPP01003120.1, on the reverse strand, counting down.
AAGGATTTTACGAATGGAACGTATTACCCTTTGGGTATAAAAATGCACCAGGAAGATATCAATATTTTATGGATAAATATTTTAATCAACTAGAAAATTGCATAGTATATATAGATGATATACTACTATACTCAAAAATACAAGACGAACATATAAAACTATTGGAAAAATTTATACATATAATAGAATACTCTGGAATAAGCTTAAGCAAAAAGAAAGCTGAGATAATGAAAAATCAAATAGAATTTTTAGGAATAGAAATAGATAAAAATGGTATAAAAAAATGCAAACACATATTGTACAAAAAATCATAAACATAAATGAACAGATAGATACTAAAAAGAAACTACAATCATTTTTAGGATTAGTAAACCAAGTAAGAGAATACATACCAAAATTAGCAGAATATTTAAAACCATTACAGAAAAAATTAAAGAAAGATACCGAATACTATTTTGATGATAAAGATAAAGAGCAAATAAGAAAGATAAAAATAATATGTAAAAAACTACCAAAGTTATGTTTCCCCGATGAAACCAAAAAATTCACATATAGAGTAGAATCAGACGCAAGTGATAAAAACTATGGAGGAGTATTAAAATACAGGTATGATAATAAAAAAGAAGAATATCATTGTAGATACTATTCAGGTACATTTTCAAATACAGAAATAAAATGGGAAATAAATAGAAAAGAATTATTTGTTGTATATAAATGTTTATTAGCCTTTGAACCATATGTTGTATACAATAAATTTATTGTTCGAACAGATACTACACAAGTTAAATGGTGGTTAACAAGAAAGGTACAAGATTAAGTTACAACAAAGAAAATAAGAAGATTAGTCTTAAATATATTAAACTTTACATTTACAATTGAGATAATCACGACTAATAAGAATATCATTGCAGACTATCTCTCCAGAAAAACCTAATGCCGAAGAAACATTGGCAAAAATACTCACAGCTATGACTACACTTTGTCAAAAAGTGGACAATCTAGACACTGAGTTACAGGTACTGAAGAAAACAGTTAATAGTCAGCAGCATGACTCAAAATATGCGGAGCTAAGTCCCTCGGCATACTCTAAATAGCCAGAACTAAAAGTTGACGATGAGATACACCGAGAAACTCAAACCACTAACAAATTGTTAAATACAGCTGCAGGTACAAAAGAAAACAAAACAGTTAGTACAAAACCATTTACAAACACTAATCTGAACAAAGTATTTGACAAACCATTTACCCAAAAAAGACAACCCACTGAGATATCAAGTATCACACCCCATACATCCACATATGCGAATAGCCTCCACAAAGATAAAAAGATATACAACCATATCACCCAAACCTACATCAAAAATATCTACAAAATACAAACTTTCTTAAACCTCAAACCAAGATCTACCACTACTACCGAAAAAACACAAGATTATTTAACTCAAAAACTACAAGGATACAACCGGCTGATAGCACAGCCAAAGACAAATCCGAACTTAGTTAGAACTTGTTACAACTATGGATTACTTAGTACTGTATACACCTACGACGGCGAAGAAATAAGTGGAATTCCAGAACTCCACAAAGCTTTTATCACATACAAACGGATTACAAAAGGAAACTTATTTTTCATTAAATTCTACACGGCACCGGTAGAGATATTATATGACGAAATAAAACCCTTAATCCAGATAGTCAAAATAGGCCTGACCAGGGAAATGATTATACCAAAAGATATATCGCAACAAGCAGAGATACCGAAAGTTGAGATACCTAACTTTTATGCAAATAAAAGAATAATTGGTATATCAACTATTATTCAAGAATTAGCTACGAACTATGTACAAGGAAATGCTATCTGGAGTTATTATTCCAGAGACCACTTAATGATCTATGCGAATTCAAAGGAACTACGACAAGAAGATATGGATGAAGTCCAGAAATGGATTTTATCTTTATTAAAATCAGAGCTACAACCAACAACTAGAGCCTTGAAAAAAGGGTTCATTTCAGACGAATTATGAATCAGATATTGCAAGTTAATTGGTCATAAATACCCAGACCATATATGTTCTAAGTGCAACGGAGAAGATAACATTATCCCAGATGTTCAACTTGAATAAACGAATTAACAAAGGAAGGACAGCTTGCAGATACAGGCAGAAGAAAATAGCTACAAAGAAGATATGTACAAATAGCTATGTCAACATCTACTTTACTTTAGTATTTTGTTTTGTTGTAATATGTGAAAGTTGTGTCGGCCAATATAAAATGAACGGCCAATATTAGATAGGTGTAAAGTATAGTCTTTTGTTTTCATATGTAAAGTAAAGTAAGAGTCATCTTCATGAACAGTAAAAGTCGTTCATGAATAGTAAAGGCCATTATAAATAGTAAAGGCCAAGTTACTATGTAAATAGTAAAGGCCAAGTTACTTTGTAAATAGTAAAGGCCACTATGTAAAATCCAACTTCTATATATAGAAGTCTTTAACATAAATAAAATCATCCCTTACTCATCTTTCTCTCTCTCTCTTAGCATTTAATCTTTCTTTCAAATTCCGCATTCAAGATGAGGAGGAGGAGGAGGAGGAGGAGGAGAGGAGGAGAGGAGTAGGTGTGGTGGATGGATTTGAAGAAGAAAGAGAAGAGTGGGCTGGAGATGAAGAAAAAGAAATTTGGTGGGGGGGCGGATGATATGAAGAAGAAGAAAGATTTATTTTTTTCTTTTTTAAAAGAAGAAGAAGAAGAAGAAGAGTAGGTGTGGTGGGTGGATTTGAAGAAGAAAGAGAAGAGTGGGCTGGAGATGAAGAAAAAGAAAGTTGGTGGGGGGGGGGGCGGATGATATGAAGAAGAAGAAAGATTTATTTTTTTCTTTTTTAAAATTTATTATTGGTTTTTTTAAATTTTAACATTTTTAAAATGTAAAATGTTATCTTACTCTCTTTTAAATTTGTGCAAACACACGTTTTTCCAACTCAACAACATTAATGCCATGTAAGTTTGGTCAATGATCAGAGGGATTTAAAATATTATATTTTATTGAGTTTAAGGGTTCAGTTGATAAAGGGGTGAGTAGGACGGTTCAGATGACAAACAGAGATAAGTACAAGGGTCTCCCAGACTATTTTGCCTAAGTAAAAATATCAACCTGTACCAGCATGGTACTCGATCCCAGAATGAACGATAATGTCAATGCACCAATGGTTCTCAGACCAATCTCTCATGATATACACACAGCACTAAAATCATACTTACACTTATTCATCTCAGTTCATGGATCAACTCATGTGCACCTAGCTTATTCATTCAAGCACAACATGAAAACACTCACATTTCAAATATGTCCGAAGATCAATCACAAGTTAAGCCATTCAATCACATACATGTACTAAAATAAGTCTGAACTCCGATTAAATTGTATCACAAGTTAAGCCATTCAGTCACATACATATACAAAAATAAGTCTCAACTTTAATTAAATCGTAACCTACCTCGAGTGAAGAATTACCACTCGCAAGTTACTTCGCAACTGCCTTGCCTTTCCTTAACACTTTGGATTATTCAAGGTCTATAAACAACATTATACAAGAGTAATTAATCATTTACTCTTTAATTTCAGGCCTTGGGAATTTAATCCACTAATTATATCCTTATCCGAGGTTTGTAGCGTTCCCCAAGGGTCAATTAACCATTAACTAGTCTCGCAACATTCATATAATCAACACTCAAAAGGATTTCTAATCAAGTTAACCCTTTTTAGCCATTTTTATGCCTAAAAGTCTTATTTTAATGGAACCTAAGGTTTTCCATTAGTCTTAATCATGTTAAGAACTATTAATTTCATGCTAGGGCACATAAGAACACATCCTAGGATCAATTCTAGGTAAAATTGCACCTACCCATAGGATTTTCCTCAATTTTAATGCTTTTAGGGCTCAAACTCAAGAATTCCATCATTAATATCCCTCCCCTCTCTAAAGGTACTACAAGGATTAATGGTAGTTAAATGAAGGGTTTTACGGAGTTACCTCAAATAAAGGAAAAAAACCTAGTTCTTGAGTAATATGCCTCTTGGAGCTCTAGTATAGAATAAGAGTTTGTGAGAAAATAATACAGAAAAATGAAATAAGTGCATATAATTTGTCATTTTCTCATCACGATAAGTCACTACAATAAGGATTGGCTCGCTAAGGAGACTCGTCACGATAAGGTGTCCTCTCGTTATGACGAACTGAAATTTCTATAACATTGGAAACTCGCTCCAAGCCCCTCATTTCACAACATATTTTATTTTTTAGACAACACAGATTAATTTCGATGCAGCAACTACCGTAACCAGAGTTTTATGAACTCGATTACTGTCTTGAAACTTCCTATGAAACCCTACAACAGTTGTCTATCCATAAACAAACTCCACACTACCATTCCATGAACAATGAGAACCAAACCATCTCTAAAGTACAGAATACTAGATTTTTGTCAAAGCTCACCCTAGCCTGAGATTTTACTAACTCTCATCTTAGGAATTTTTCTAACCGGGTACTTATGCCCTTACATTTATATATAGATAGAATAGGTTATTACACCTACAAAATTGGATGAGCCTAATGAGGCTTTAACAAGTCATAAAAAAGAGGAGTGGATGAAAGCGATGAAAGAAGAATTAGGGTCCATGAAAATTAATAAAGTATGGAATCTAGTTGACCTTCCTCCTGGGCATAGAGATATTGGGAAAAAATAGATTCTCAAAGTTAAACGCAAAGTAGATGGATCAATAGAAAGACACAAGGAACGATTGGTGGCAAAAAGTTTTACTCAAGAAGCTGGAATAGATTATGAGAATTTTTTTTTACTAATTGTGAAGTTTACCTCTATTCGATTACTTTTGACTATTATTGCACGTTTTGATTTAGAATTACACCAAATGGATGTAAAGATCGCTTTTCTCAATAGGGAACTAAACAAGAAAATCTACATAGAACAACCTATAGGTTTCATTGTTAAAGGCCAAGAAAAGAAAAGAAAAGATCAATTTATGACCTGAAGAAGTCTTCAAGGTAGTGGTACCTGAGATTTCACAAGGAAGTGATTTCATTTGATTTCATCATGATCGATAAAGACTATTACATCTATGTGAAGAAGTCCTATGGAATGTTTGTAATTCTTTCTCTTTACATAGATTATATTTTATTAGCCAAACATAATATGGAGTATGTAAAAATTGTCAGGTCCTGACTTTCAAAATCATTTGACATGAATGACATAGGTGAAGCAGATTATATATTGAGTATTAAAATTCAAAAAGATCATTCTAAGAAGTTTTTGAGTCTATCTCAAGAAACATACATAAAGAAAATTTTGGAATGCTTTCAAATGAATAGTTGTAAATCCATGGATACTCCAATAGCAAGAGTGAAACTTTAAGCCTTGAAAGGTATTCAAAGACTGAAAAAGAAAGAAAGACATATCTCGAGTTTCATATTATAGTGCTATCGGGAGTTTAATGTATGCGTTCAAACATTTGTTATGTTGTAGGTTTGGTTAGCAGGTATCAATCCAATCCTGAAAGATATTATTGAAAAGCAGTGAAGAGAATTTTTTGATACCTGAAGGAAACTGCAGATTATTCACTATGCTATAGTGATCTGATTTACTCCTACGAGGTTATACAGATGTTGATTGGGCTGGTGACCAAAATGATAGAAAATCAACCCCCATCTATGATTTTTTACTTAATGGTGGTGTTTTTACGTGAAAAAGTAAAAAACAAACTTGCACAACCCTTTCAACCATGGAATCTAAATTTGTGGCTTGTGCATCTGCAGTACAAGAAACTACTTGGTTGAAGAGATTCTTTGAGCATTTGAATATTGCAAAGAATTCTCAGGGTCCATGATTTTATATTCTGACACTCAAGAGTCTATCGCATACATGAAGGATCCTAAATATCACAGCAAGACCAAATATATTGACATCAAGTATAACTTTGTAAGAGATATAGTAGCAGGTGGAGAGATAAATTTACAATACATTCCTACAAGAGAAATGATTGTTGATCCTTTTACAAAGGCAATATCTAAGGACTTGTTTAAAAAATATGTTATTGCTCTAGGCTTGTGTAGGATATGATGATATTTATGTATTGTAAAATGACTTAGTTGTTATAATATTCTCCTCAATATTAGACTATTGAATTTATGTTCATATTTTGTATGTATGCAATAATGTGTTTTATTGATAAGATATGTCGAACAAGTCATGAGATTGTCTCTCTCACACGAGCAATGGCCTATTACGTTAAGAAATGTGAAGAGATGAGTTCTATCACCATATTATGACTTGTTTTGTAAAGACAACTATGAGTTTCTCTAAGACGATGAATTTGAGGATCATTGAAGAGAGAAGCTCGGATGAGACATCTAGAGATGTCTAGAGCAAGATCTGTACGGTGTTAAATGAGCTACAGAATGAGAGACACACACTAATATAAGGTGAAAACACTGTAGCACGTATTTCATACCATGTGTGCTAAGCAAACAATGGGTTAATGAAAGAACATATCCATGCTTTTTCATTGTATGAGACCCCAAAAGTTACATTAACTTTTTATTGAAATACCTTTTGAACTTTGACTGTTTCTAGAAGTTTCAATCAGTGTTACTACTTTAGCATGTCACTAATAGCCATGAGTAATTCAGCAATGTAGTGCATGTCTAGAAAAGCAGTTGATTTAGAACTGATAGATTCGAGTAGAAAGGGAAGACAATTAAAATCAATAATTTTACTTGTATACACAGGCAGGCCATTACACTTACCTTATAGGTGTCAAGTGTATTGTGGATATAAAGTTAAACATAAACTCGAGTTCACCTATTTAGAGGATGAGGGATCGCATAAGTAACTACTGAAGTAGTGAATAATATTTGAGGTATTACGAGAAATATGATCCTTATATTTATAGTGGATTCTTTCCACTTGTATTAAATTTCTACGTTGAGCTTTTATAGATCATTAATAGGTTATGAAATATTGTAGCTTTTTATGCTTGCAGGTCTCACGAATTATTTGTCACATAAAATATATGTGTTAATGACATGGTGTTGACCTGGATAATATCCACCATGTGAAAAGTGAGAGATGTTGGATATTTATTTCGGGTGGATCACCCATGTGAACTAACCCGGCCCGGTTAGAAATAAATGATAAGAAGAGTTAAGTGGGAAGTTACCATATCTCTTCTGATAACCTACGGTTATCAAGCGTGGGAGAAATATATAGGGAAGTATCTTTTTTCTGTAACTTCTTCTCCTCTTTAAAAAGAAAAAAGACGTTATTTTTCCAGACACAGAAAACAGCGAACTCATTATTTCTTTTCTTTTCTGATTCTCAAAAAGCACATATATAAAGACATTTAGTTTGTGGGATATTAACTTTGTTTCCAATAGATTTAAAGTAGTACCTAGGGAAGATAGTTTTGGTGGCAATAACAATGATTTTCGCTTCAAAAGAAGTACACAATTTGTTCTCACTCCGTATTTTCCTTATAGAAACTTTGTTTTATCCATCGAAATGTTACTATTGTTTTCTCTCTCCTCTAGTGGAGCTATAATTAAAACTTTATTTTTAATGAGTTTAAATAATATAATATATATAATTAAAAAAAGAAAAGAATTAAAATGAAAAAAGCTCAAAAAGACCAGGAAAGAGATAAATCAGAATGCTGGCTTTAGAGGCATGCCACGTCAGTGCCCCATGTTATTCCTTTATATTTATAAATTATTTAGCCTATTTTGACTCAATACAATTTAGCCCAAGTAACAACAACAACAACATTCCCAGTATATTCTCACACAGTAGGATCTGGAGAGGATAGAGTGTACGCAGTCTGTACCACTACCTCAAAAGTGAGGTATAGAGGCTGTTTCCCATAGACCCTCGGCTCAAAGCAAAAACAATTTATAAACTGACATAGTATAAGAAAAAAAAATAGGCAGCACCAAAATAACAGATAGTAAAAAAATAAGACTATCACAAAATAATAATACAATCAATCAACTCGAGACAATAAACCTGATAAAATATAATGACCCATCCGGTCATTTATGCGTGTTCGCCTTTCTTGTACCATTAGAGTTTGCCTGTAGCGGTCCCAAGTCATTTATGGCTTGCTGGGATTGGTAGTTCAGTGCCCGGGCCGTTTGTTTGGTCTTTTGTCCATTCTTGGTTTTAGAGCTTAAAGCTTTTGAAATCATTGACTTCAGTCAACATACTTGGTGAACATGCTCGGAAATGAATTCTGATAGTTTTGTTAGCTCCGGAGCATGGAATTTGATCTAGAAGGACCATTGGTCGGGATCGGGGAGCTTTTCAGCTTGGAATTCTCTCTCGTTCTGTATTTTCAGGCCAGTTGGGCTTGTTTGGTTGACTTTGATCAATACTTGGAGAAGATGGCCTCGGATGGAAATTTTATCACCGCTGTTAGCTCCGGAATGCTGATTTTGTGTGAGGTAGTTGGTTGGTTCAGGTTTTGGATGAGTCAAGCTCATTTTAGATGTTTGGCTGGCGTTAGCTAGCATTGACTTGGGTCAATATTCTTCTGAAACAACCTCATATGGGAGTTTTGTTGATTCTGTTGAGTTCGGAATGTTGTTTTCACTCTAATAGCACTATTAGTTTTTGAGTATCGGGTTTCGATTGTGCCCGGAATGCTCTGTGGAGCTTTAGAAAAATTGCAGATTTTTTGTTGCAGGACAGCCTTCAGCGCAATTGTGCCAAGGTCAGCCCGATCGCGCCTCAGTGGCTGCCGCCTGCCACCGTGATAGAACCGAGGTGCCTGTCTCTCTTCAGCACAATCGCGCTCCTTTAGCATCGTTGGCGCTAACCGATTTTACAGAACTATATATTCTTGGTCCTTCATTTTTCCAACCTTATTCCTCATTTGTTCCCAACTCTAACCTGAAAATCCTCTCTACCAAAGTATTCTATTTTGTTCCTAGCTTGGGGAATTTTTTGTATTGCTGGAAAATCTCGTTTCTTTGTCAATTGGTAAGTCCTCTTCTTCCCAAAGTTTCTTTTTCACCATTGTTACAAGACCTCCATTGTTGCTATTTTCAAAAGCTTGGAATTTCCTTGTATATTCTGCCCTCTTGAGCTTTGCATGATCGTGGGTTCGGAGTTTTCACCTCCTTAGCTTGCCTTCTCGTTGCGGTAAGGAATTCTTGCTCTATTTCCGGATTTATTCCTCGAACTTCCTCTTTTATTTCTTGGCTTGGGCGGGCTGTTTTGAGCTCCGACCGCTGTCCGTTTCTGCTCAATTTTTGAGCATGTACTCCTGGGATGATAAGGAATACTTTGGTGTTTGTCATTTCTAGTTTCGAGTTACAGGGCCCACAGGCCCGTTTGTAACCCGAATTTCGACCCGTCTATTATTATGGCATTATGGGTATCGTTAGCCTTGTATTAATGTGTAGATTATTGTATTGATAGTGATTTCATGATTTGGAGATTCCCAGAGCAGTTCGAGCCTGGACGATGCTGTCCCCACAACTATTCATCGGACGACAGGTAGGTTATGGATTTCCCTACCTAGACTCTGCATAGTAGGCTATAACTGCATTAATTAGAATCCTTGGATGGATTGTTATAGGTTGGTACCCCAGACCTTGTCCGCCTTTTCTACCCATTTATTTCGTACATTTATTGTAGCATTCGTGTAGTATTGTATATCACCCTTGTGGTCTTGTGTGGCCTTGTATTGACTCTGAAAAATAGATGGTGGGTTATTTGGAAATGTGTAATGACCTTTCCGGTTATTTCCACGTATACGTTTTCCTTGAACCGTTAGAGCTTTTTTTAGTGGCCCCAAGTCATTTAAGGCTTGTTGGGACCGGTATTTCGGCGCCGGGTCCATTTGTTTGATCGTAAGTTTTATTGATAAATTTTCTGAACTTTAGGTAATGTCTCAGGGCTTTTCTCTCAATATATAAAGAGTAAGAAGTCCCCCAAAATACCAAATCGAAGGTCTACGAGTCTAGTTTCCAACGCAAAATACCTCACGTCCAACTGATCTCTGAGTAAAATGTTATGACTGTTTTACCGCGGACTGTCTGGCAGGAACCGGGTTGCGAACCAGGTCGCGAACCGGGTCGGGTCAAACTCGATTTAAAGCTTCAACTTCACGTTTTAAAATGTCATTTCAGTTCCGAAATAGTGAGAAAACATAAGGGAGAATTCCAAGAGAGTTCTTGAGTATCAAAATCGTGCGATAATGAATTACGAGCCTAAGCTTAAGAATTTTATTACCATCGCGCGTATATTTGAAAATATTTTATTTTAAAGTTGAATTTGGTAAAAAGTTATATTATTATTACCTTTTTAAAATATTTTAAAAGTTTATGAAAAATATTTTGTTACGATATAATTGTATATGTATTTATTTTATAAGGTTTTTATACATTGTAATAATTTAACGGAGATAGTAAATTTAGTTATGTTAAAATTTATTATTATAATATAGTAGGTTTTATTCGAAATAATTTTCTATTAATTATGGTATATTTAAAAAGCTATATTTATTTTACCACGAACTTATGCAATACCCGAATACTTACGAAGTGGAATGGAATTAATTGTGTGGTGCCACTCCACTTCCACGTGGAAGTGAAGTGGAATGTGCAACAATTAGTGTAATGTACGTGGCATAGGTGTTACTAACAATGCCACCAACCTCTCTCACTATTATTTAATAGTTTACTACTAAGAATCCAATTACATGGATATGGAATCTTTGGTGTGTATATATATAGCATTATAGTGACTGCAATGTGGGGTGACACATCTGCCAACTTAGTATTTATATTTCTAGCATTTAAGTTCCTCAAAATTCACCCACACGTTAGTGGGTATTAAAATTCATTTCGGACTCGGAGATCATCATTCTAGCAGCTTATCGTCGGACGACAGGTAGGTTACGGTTTATTTTCCCTAGACTCCACATATATAGAATAAAATTGTATTAATGGGCACCCTTGGGTTGGTTTATTAGGTTGGTACCACAGACCTTGACCGCTTTATTCATGTCCGCCTACTTTTGTTCCTCCGTTGCTTGTAGTATTTGCCGATATATTTTATTTACCCTTGTGGTCCTGTGAGACCTTGTTGACTCTGGAACATAGAAGGTGGGATTTTGGGAACGTCCGCTAGTCCCGGGCATAGAATTATCCTTCTAGGCTGGTTATGCTTGTTGAGTAGTTGTGGGCCTGTGCAGGGTCGATAGGTTGATTGTGAGCTGCTGGGCAGCTATTGTGTGTGATCATACCATTTCCATGCATATAAAGAGGTTTTATACATGTTTTACTACGGTGGGCTTCGGGCCTACGGACACTATTTTCTAAACCTTGCATGGCCCGGGGGGGCCCTTTTTGATGGAAATAATTTGGAAATGGTTTTATTTAACTTGTGAATATTCTTGGGTAAAAGAAAGTAAAATTATGATTTAAAACACCAGTTTTACTACTACGCTAGACTCGGCAGGGCCGGGGTGCTAGTTGAGTTTTCTTGCTACTTGAGATGATTTTTAGCCTCGGTCGGACCGAGCACCTGAGATGAATTTCTACTGTTTAGACCCGGTTATGCCCGGGCACCCTTGGAGGGGCTTTTTTTTTGACATATTTTCCTACAACTTTAGTCCTAGACAGGGTCTGGGCATGCATATTCGAGACTGGGTCTCTATCTTGATATCGGGCTTGCTTCCGGACGACATGTTTTGATACTGAGTTTTAGTATGAGGTCTGGGACCTCCATGGACCTTGCCATCCAGGCCAGGGGCTGCGTGTGCCGGAGGAAGGGTATACGGTGGAGTAGAGGTATACGGGCAGTGTCCTTCCATGGAACCTACCTGCTGGGCCGGATCGGCGCCGGAGGAGGTACATACAGAGATACCATTTCACTTGAGATCTTCATGCATCATATCATTCATTGTTGAGGCTCCACCCTTGTTTGTTGTTTATTTGTTGATTGTACGCTCCGGTAGTATGGGATGCCGGAGGGTTTGTTTTCACTTGTTTGTGTTCCTCGGTTGTATGGGCGGCCGGGGGACTGTAGGTAGACTTTTGCTATTTACTTACAGAATTGTTCTCTATTATGGATAAGTATGAGATTGGTTACTGCTAGACTGTTAGTTTCTGGATTTGAGATTATTATGATTAGTTGAGTTTGATTCATGTCTCTGAGCATGCCTGTCATTACTCTTTCTCTCTTCTTCTTACACTTGAGGTTACCGGTATACCGTCCATTTCGTAAACTTATTATGTATACACTGTTATTGCAAGGACCCCAGGTGCGTTACTCCTTACTTTCACTTGTGCCTATGGTGTGTATATTCTGCTTACTGGCCTCACATGTGGTTCTGTTGATTTCCCTCTAGGCTAGTTCCTGTGTACCTTTCGTTGATTTCTGTGACTGCTTGCTTCTATTATGTCTATTACTATGCTTTTATCTTATATGTGCCCAGTCGGCCTATGATACCTACTGGGTACCTTATGCTTCGCATTTGGTGCTCACCCCTACCCCCTGCATCTTTGGGTGCAGATCTAGCGTAGCCATCGTCGTTAGATCGTTGTGATTCGTGCTTGGAGATCTGTTGGGGACTACTTCAGACTGAGGGTGAGCTCTTGGCGATCGGAGCTTAGCTTTAGTTTATTTTTTGCTTCATGTACTCTATTACCATTCAGAGACATCTGTATATATTATTTTGGATTATTTGCACTCCATGTAAGTAGTTTGGGCTCTATACTATGATACCAGGTCTTGGGGTTTGGTTTAGTTTTTGCATATGTATATATTTATATCCCTGTTATCTATTTTATTTGTCTTGTTCCCTTATTTGCTAGATAGTAGCCCATTACTAACTGTTCTGGGCTACGGGGATTGGTTCACCTACCGGGGGTTGTAGGTGCCACCATGACCAAGAAATTGGGTCGTGACAACTTGGTATCAGAGCTTTAGGTTCACCGGTGTCATCGGTATAGGAGCCAATGTCTAGTAGAGTCCTGCGGATCGGGGAGTAGACGTCCGTACTTAATCTTTGGGAGGCTACAGGGGCATTTTAGGAAATTCGACTCTTTCATTGCTTCTGTGTCGTGCGTACAACCCTTGAAGTTTCTGGAGATCTCATTTATTCTACTTCATTCTTCCGCAGATGGTTTGTACGAGATCATCGGCATCACGCGAAAATGAGCCTCCCACTCCAGCTAAGGGTCGAGGACGCCCTCGATCAGTGGCACCTGCTAGCGCAGCTAGGGTGGAGATAGAGCCCGAGCAGCATGTGGATCAGGGGGCAGCCCGGGCACAACCAGCTCCAGTGCCCACTTCTGTGCCAGCTCCAGCCGCAGCTCAGTCTCCAGATATTCGGGGATTACTATTACAGCTTTTGGGTGTGATTGGAGAGCGGCCTTCTGAGGTAGCGCAGATATCCGCTCAGGGGGCAGCCCTGGGTGCACAGAGCTTAGAAGCGCAGTCGGCTACTATGGCTTCCCGTGCGGAGGTCATTCCGGTTCCATCTGTTGCACAGCCTCTTGCTCCTCGCCCAGTTATGACAGAGATAGAGCAGAAGGCGTTGGGTAGGTTTTTGAGGTTAGCACCTCCGAGGTTTGCTGGTACTTCTTGACAGGATCCACATGACTTTATTACTACCTGTGAGGAGATTTTGCATCATTTGGGTTTGTTGGAGACTCACGGGGTTGGTTATACTACCTATCAGTTGGGGGGCCAGCGAAGTTATGGTGGAGGGCCCAGGTTGCTTGTAGACCACCATCGTCACCTCATTTGACCTGGTCTGAGTTTTATGAGGCCTTTATGGCCAAGTTCCTACCTCAGAGTGATCGTGAGCATCGCAGGGAGCAGTTTACTCACCTTGTGCAGGGGTCTATGACTATCTCAGAGTATGAGACCCATTTTCATCAGCTAGCACCATTTGGAGCTATGATCATTCCTACCGAGGCAGATAGGATTTGCAGATTTGTATGGGGTTTGAGGCCAGAGATCAGGCAGCCAGCTGATATATTGATTGCCAGTGGTCGGTCATTCCAGGTTATTGTAGACTATGCCCGCACTGTGGAGGACTTACAGCGACATGATCAGGGGTCCAGAGATAAGAGGCCTCGACATCAGGGTGTCTATAGTGGTTCCAGATATAGTGGTAGAGGTCCTGGCCAGTGGAGCCGGAGTTATCAGCCACAACAGTACCAGGGTCAGTCCAGCCGACCGGTTCAGGCTTCCCTTCAGACTTTCGATAGTACCCAGTTCTAGCAGGGTCAGAGCAGCCATCAAGGCTATGGCAGCCAGTCTTCAAAGGGTACAGTTTCTGGGGCATCAGGTCGTGGTGGTCATACGGGATTTGCTGGTTCATCTCGACTGAGTAGGCTGTCAGGGGCTTGTTTTACTTGTGGTGCGATGGGTCATTTTGCTAGAGATTTCCCTCAGCAGGGTACAGTTCAGTTGGCCGATCCTTTACAAGCAGTTCAGTCTCCGGCTAGAGGGGTTGGTCGTCAGGGTAGAGGTGGTGCTCCACGCGGCAGAGCAGATGGAAGGGATGGCGGTCGGGCAGGTGGAGGTCGTCGTCAGTTTTACGCGGTCCCTAGGAGACCAGAGACAGAGGCCTCAGATGCTGTGATTACAGGTACGATTTCTGTGTGCCATTAGTCTGCTATGGCTTTATTTGATCCTGGATCCACTTGTTCATATGTATCTGCCTACTTTGTACCTTGTTTGGGGATGGCTAGTG